>JAATLQ010035977.1:33851-45611 GCA_013421005.1 Heliconius erato x Heliconius himera | reverse complement strand
ATATATATATATATATATATATATATATATATATATATATATATATATATATATATATATATATATATATATATATATATATATATATTACATACTTAGGTGAAAATTGAAACGTATAGTAGTTATATATGATTATTACTTGAAAATAAATTGACGTGGAACACAACGCCGCGCTTCGTCTACGAGTGCAGAGAAATGAAAATAATCTATATATATTATGAAATTGTAGCAGTTCACGTTGTAAATAGAATATATATAAGAAAAGCTATTATTGGCAGCATTTATAATAGTAGTACAACTAAAAACAGTGCCTCTGTTTTTTGTATGTTTGTTGGTTTATCTGTGAGTTTGTGCACGCTAATCTCATAAACGATCTAATCGATTTAAATACATTTTAGCAAATAATGTTTCAATCAATTCAATACAACAATTATTTTGTAGAATTTTTGCCGAACAAAATTCGTATTTTTTTTATTTATGAACCGGTTGTGATAAAGCAAATACTAAATGTTAAGGAAGGTTTGCTACGTTACAATATAGTAACGTAGCAAACCTTCCTTAACATTTAGTATTTGCTTTATCACAACCGGTTCATAAATAAAAAAAATACGAATTTTGTTCGGCAAAAATTCTACAAAATAATTGTTGTATTGAATTGATTGAAACATTATTTTTAAATATATGTATATTATATTTAAAATTGTCAAGTTATTAGAATACGAATGTACTCCAGATTAGTAAGCAAATCATTGTGCATTACGGGCGACGCCGTAAGCGGGTTGCTAGTTCAAAAATAAAAGCTTGCATTAAATTAAGTTAAACAACAATCACGCCGAAATGGTGTTGTTAAAATATTTAACCTGGAAATATTATATCAATCAGTTAACGCCAATTAAATATATCCATCAAATAATTAGTAAATTTCGTTACAATTTTCCTTTTAAATTAATGAAAACATTATAAGGCCAGGCCAATTTAAAAGAACTGTTGCTATTAACCCCACATTATTAGTATACTCATTTCTTTCTCATTTCTTCGTTCTAGTGTAAAGGCAAAGCACGGCGTTAAGTTCTGCCACTCAACACGCAATGCCTCCAGAATTCAGAAAGTGGGGAACGGAGTGTCTTCAATTATTTTTTTATTTCTTTTTTTTTATAGAAAAGACAAGGCAAGCGAGCGTTCGGGTCACCTGATGGTAATTGATCACCGCCGCCCACGACCCCGTGAAACACCAGAGAAGAAGGGTTGGGCGCCGAAGCCCGGCATTACCTGATGCGAAATGCAGTGGCATAAAGCCACTACTTGACGCCGGTTAAATGCCGGGGGTGGTAATGATCTGGTCGAGTCTGCCCATGCGTGTTGTCATTGCTGGCGACATGACTCTACCACACGTAAAATTTGCCATCTGCCTACCCTGCTGTGTGCGAGATGCAGCGTGAAACTGATTTTATTCGTATACTCATATACTAATAATTATCATACAACGTAGTGTTAGTATAATTCATACAATTACAAAGCCGCAGTACAATTGAATATACAATATAAACCAAGTCGTATTTCCATTTTAGTATTCAAGGAAAGCATTTGTCTAACTGAGATGAGACCTGCGTACATACAATGTGCTAACCGACAAAGTGAAGACGTGATAGTTATGTACATAAGATACCTAGAATGAACTTCATTTTGAGCTGGTCGTATAAGACACAGCTTTATTGAGTTCAATGTAGGAAGCTATATTCTATAGTTAAAGCATTCATTTAGGTTATATTCTGTATTTAGGTAAATTATGTAATACCGTCTTATTATCAATTCCTTTATAATTTTATAATTCACCAATTGGTGGGGGAACGGAAGTACCTTAATGAGAACGTCGTTTCTCTACTAGAAAACAATATTCCCAGGTTCCCTTTGCCTGTTTTATTTAATTTGTGATTATTCCGCATATAACAAGCAGTACTAGACAGAAGAACTTTATTTTTTATTCTATTTTTTAAAATAAGTCCTACAAAATCAATTTAAAATCACGAAATATCGTTTGACAATACATATATTTTAATAATTTGTAGTATTTTTCATCGGCCTGTCACCAATCTGTTGCTATTTTTGTCACTAATCTATACTAATAATTTAAAAAACTTTGTTTGACTAAACTCGCGAACATTACTAACTATTGGTCCGAACAAAAATTTTACCTTCATACTATAAGGTATCTTTTTAGGTAACATTTCCATTTTCTCAGTACATTCAAATGTACGTGTTATAAACGAAATACTGTGACCGTTCGTGAGGAAAATCAAGGCAATGAAATTTGACTTGCGATAACTGTAGAGCCTTATGTTAAAATAGAGCAATCATTTCCGTCGGCGCAGCGTGTGTAACCGTGACGGTTGTGGGTTCAATATTCACTCTGGTTGTTTGAATGAGTTCTTTCTATTCTCTTGTTATGATAAGAAGACAGCATAAAATGTCTCTAAAATTGTTAGGATCGGTGTGCATTAGGTTTGCAGTGTATGACGATTAAGGAAAATATTAGATATTTTTACTTATTTTTTTAGCTTAGAAAGATTTTTGACGATTTAAAATTTGATCTTGTGGTTCTATTTAGTATGTTAATAATTCAATTAATTATTATTATAGATTCACTGTGCTTGAATGGGGGAATCGTGAACTATATTTAGAAAATATGAGCCTTAGAACTAGAATGATGTACTAACTCGTATAAACGAAACGTATTTGAACCCATATCATCCTCAGTTTCACATAAAATTACATTTAAATCCCACCTAGAAGAAAACATAACTTTTCAATGTAATTCATAATGTATAATTTTAAATAAATGCAAATATATACAATTGCGTCAATGTAAGCCCTAGCTGAGTGCGTCTTAGAGACCGCCCACTAATAAGTCTCTAGGTACTTTGTCAATGCCAGTTGAGGCATTATTATTTGAGATTCACGTTGAATTAGCATTTGTAGACATTTTTGAAGCTTTAGTTGAATTTTGCAGCTTATTTAAAATAAGATTTTTATTTAGTTTTTTTTCTTATTTGATTCCAGTAATCATATGTTTAATTTTTAAGTACAATTTTCTAAATTGATAGAAAATCAAAAATTCTGTGATTGGTTATAGTTAATCTTCTTCTAGTTAGTTATATATTATTTTAAGTAGTGAAATTGTAATATATGATGAAAAGAGTAAATTTTCTAGTCCTATATTTATCAAAAACTTAAAGAAAAACAGAATTCGGCAATTTTTTTGCCAATTCAAGTTAAACAAATTCAAAATTAAAACAACCCATTAATAAAGAACAAACACTTATGACAAGATCCCTATGCATATTACCATTATCTAATCCTTTCTAAAATTAGTCAAACCCATCTTACTTCAATATATGGTTAGAGTACAAGGAAAATTTCACAAAGGCAGACAGATTTACCTGAAATCTGAAGGGCACTCAGCAATGCCATCGACATGGCAAGCCCTTAAAAGATAACCCTTTTATTAAGTATACTACATCGGGCTCGTATGAGTGTGCTTGAGATGACTTCGCTTGGTTATATGTTTTTCGGACGATTTGATTTATTGTTGGCTCCCCCGATAAGAGCTGATGGAGTGATATTTTTGGTAAATATCGGTTTTTCTGTAGTGACCTTAATTCTATTTTAAATTAAATGAGCTTCACGCTGTATCCCGTATATAGCGGGGTACGCATAGGATATATAATGTTAAGACAAGTTATCATTTTCCAACACAATTTGTTTTATATTTATATCCCAGAGCATGTATCAAACTCCCAACGGTCGCGCCAAAATATATTAGTCATCGCGACGTTTTTCTTAAAATAGGCATATTAAGACCACAAAAACTATGCGATAAATCTAAAGAAATAAACGTATATTAAAATTGATTAATATTTATTTATATATATTTTGCACAGTTTTAAAGTTTTAGTTTTTTAATTGTAAATACGATGGTGGAACTCTTTTATTGCGACGCTCTAAGAAGATAAAGCACAAGCATGCAAGTTCTAAAAATTGAGCGGCGAACAGTGTGTCTTGGACACTATATCCTTTTTGCCTATGCTGCTCTGGAGAAAAAAAAAACATTTTTTATTCCTACGCATCGTCCTCCAGTTTATACTATTATGTGTCTAATATGTATATACATACTAAGCGAATCACAGCTAGCTGCGCTAACCGCTGTAATGCTGTTGACCTGTAATAATTCGCCTGCATAATGTTCGTTAATAGGCATTAAGTCGCGGTTTTCATTTGAAAATTATAATTTAACCGTTTTTGCTGTTTACTGTGTTTTGGAAATTGGATTTAATATGAAAATTTGGTTTAGATTTGGTGGATAAAGTAATTGATTTCCAAAAATTGAGGCAGAGGCAAAAGCGCTGCGACTGCAAACCTGACAGGTTGTGGATACGATTCTCCCTCGAGGAAATTGAATAGTTAATATTTATTTATAATTTCCTCGCATTGGTAACGAGGCAAAGCGTGGCGTTGAGTTCCGCACTTCAATACGAACAGAAGTGGCTTAATAAGAACGGAGTGTGTTAAAACTAGGTTCCGTTTACTTTTTTTAGCTTTACGCTATGTCCCGTACAAATTAGCATTGCCATATGCGGGATAAGTTAAAAAACTAGTTTTTTAGCTTTACTCTGTATCCCAATTATTTTTATAAGCAGCTTGTCTAATCTTACGTACGAAATCCAAAAAATCAAGCCATGAAATTTTATTATCAGAGACGTTTTATCAAATATACCAAAAAGTCCTGTAAGAAAGTAAGTAGATATCAGTAATTTAAATAGAAATATGTATGGGATTGTAAATAAATTACTATTCTAATAATATCACAATTATTATTTAAAGTATCAAAAATAAGATATAATGGCTCCTTCCAACGTTATTAAGCTTATCAGAGATCGGAATTCACCAGGAAAGGAAAAAAAAATCACAATTCATGTTTCCAATTCCCTCTTTTGGATAAAAACATTCCTCCCATCAGCAAGTCATTTATGTTTTAATTAAGAGGGCGCCTAAGAATAGGCCTTGTCGGATTATTAGAAAACAGAATTACTTCGCTCTGACCTCCTATTTCGTGTTTTCCATTACTTTCGGCCAAAAAAAACAAGCTTTTTTTTTGGTTCGGCACAAAGTTTTTGGTAGAACAAAACTTTTGCTGAGACCGAATGCAAATTGATTTGGTTCGTTTGCTTAACGCTTCCGCTGTATTTTAGGTTTGATTCTCGGCTCGGTGGATATAAATTATAAGCCAATTTGCAAAAGTTACAGCTTGTTTGAGGAAACAACTCCCATAATGTTTTGACTTACAAAGGTCGTGGCCTACTTGTGAAATATTATTATAAACAAATTTTGACGTCAGCATTGCTAAAGTTTTTTTTGAACTTCTTAACATTATTTTGGGAAGAAAATTTATGAATGTTAATTTATAAATTTTAACTCTTTAACTCTTTCTTACATTAATAATTGTTGACTTCTTTAGAATAAGTGAATATAGTCTGTTATAGAAATAATCTTATATTCAATAATAACTTTTAAAATGTTCTATTTGATATAAAAAAGTACACGTCATGTTTTCATTATGTTGTAATATTTATATCATCATATAAAACAACTCAAGGATAACAAATAGGATCTTTAATATATCATACACAAATATTTACTGTACCTAATATCCTTTAGCTTCTTTTATAAATGTTAAAAGAAGGATATTAATATTTGTTCAATAAAATATATTTTCAATATATAATAATATAGTACGTACTACACTGTATAGGCTATTGCCTAATATTAAATATAATAATCTATAAGTCAAGTCAACTTTTTAAGCTAGTGTCGAGATAAATTAACACTTCTCCTAAAAAATATTTGAAACTGAGTTTTTAATATCTATTAATCCACCGTCATCCACCATCTTCAGTTCGCTTCGGGGTGAGAAACAAAGAAAGTTATTAATGTTTGTAACCATTGTTTTCGGTGTGATGTACTTCCAGCAGTGCTAGACATCTTGGGCCTCATCTTTTGTTCCGTCGCCTCAAAGACGCAAGGCTCTAGTTCTTTGGTTTATACATCTACTAAACTACAGTCTATTGTCCGTCTTGAGAGGATATTCTCGTCGTTTACTCGTAGTTTGTTTTTCCCGGAATCTTTACGCACCTCTTTATCAAAGAGACGCCTGATCGACGCTGAGGTAATTATGGGGAACAATGACCTATATACATTTCATTTTACTTAGAAGTTATTAAAGTGCATTGAAAATATTCAAGAAACAATACATTTATATAGCTACTAGATTCAATTCACCTTCTTCATTGTTTGTAAGCTTATGCAAACTTCGAACTCAAATTCCGTTTCTGAAACATTGAGATCGTAAGTAATGAAATGGAAGATGGAGTACCGTTTGAAGTTTGGTTTCCTCAAAATATTATCTTTCCAAAATTTTATGTAGGTAGCTAAACACAAGGGAGAGTTATTGTGAGTGCGATTTCCACTCGGAGGAATAATAATTTTATATTTAACACTTTGGTAAACGAAACTTGATTTGAGTTCCTATACTCAACCCAAAATGTCTCGGATTCAGACGGAAAGCGATAAACGGAGTGTTTTGACACAAGGTTCTATCTATGTAATGATAAAAAATAAATAAACTCATATTAGAAGTGTTTTACGTCATATAAAATGTCTTTCATTAATAGCAATATCCTAATTAAATCCACTTAACAATCTTTATTCGGACCATAATATTTATCCCAGAATACATAAGCTATAACAAAATAATTAGTTCCAACATAATACTCAGGACGTCAGATAACACCAGAATATATCCCCAAAAATGAAGAAATCACTAACGACTGTCAGCTGCTAGCAGAACGAGCTCTAAAAAAGCAGCGATAACGTACTAGTTGCTCCAACGTTTATTCTCACAACATTATTGTTGAAACGCTGCCCATAAAAGATAATACACGATTTGGACTAACGGGCGAGGTAAATGGTCGAAGGGTGGAGTAAGGCCAAGATAAAACTGAGGAAGGGATCCATGAAGAGCAATAGTAACATTGATTGTTAATTGCTAGGGATTTACCAAATATTCGAGTTGAAGAATCCTGAGGGATTTCGGTTTTCTATGTGTTGTAATGGTCAGTTTGGGTTAAGTGATTTTTTTTTGCGTTTTTCCTAATAATAAATAGGATATGAGTCTTCTATACAAAGCGGGGTAAGTTGAGAATGGCATTTCTGAACAATGCGACTTCGGCTTCGACTATCCTGTTATATACAAGATACAGCGTGAAGCTTAAAAACTGGTTAAGTGCGAGTTGGACTAGCCCACCGAGGCTCCTTCACCAAATTCAGGATTGTAGGTCAACGGAAAATACTTCTTATAAAAGTTGACAAACTTAAGAACTATAATTTAAGTTTGTAATATATTTTTTCCTAATGATACTAAAAATACCTGTAAATAATCACTTTTTGGATATTTTTTTTTATTTGTGTTATAAGAAGGTTTGAGGCACCGAATTTGATACAAAATACATTAGAAGCTTGGGCTTGTGAATAATATTAGATATTGATTTCGGCTAGATACCTCCACGCGATCTTCACAGATAAAGCACAGGTCTTTACAGACAGACAACAAAGTGATCTTATAAGAATTCCGTTTTTACCTTTTGTTACTTTAAAACCGGAATCCTAAAATTGAGTCCTCTCAAAGTTCAGTCCTGTTATATATTCATTATTTTTATTTTGAAACAAGTAAATACACTGGTTGTGGGTTCGATCCCCACTCGAGGAGATGAAATATTTACTTAAATTTATATTTCCATTTCTTCGCTCTGGTGTCTGGAAAAGCGCGGCGTTGAGTTCTGCCACTCAACACGCAATACCTCCAGAAGTCGGCAGAAAATGGGGAACGGAGTGTAATGAACTCTGTGTATAATGAACTCTCACCAATATCGGACAATGGTAGCATTAACCGATAGAAATTATTCAAACCTAATTATCCTCGTTAGAAGCTAACTGTTGAATGGGATGACGAATAATATTTCGAATCGGATCTGCTTAAAATTTCAATTTAACTTTTTGGAAGCCTTTTGTCCTATTGCAACGTTGTGAAGGCCTCGGGACTTATTCATTCAAATTCTTTAAACCTTTGTATATTTATTATATTGTTCATTACTTTCAGCTAGCCGAAGTATCTAACTAGCAATCGTTTATCATAGCTATATATTGACGTTATTGATGTTATAGCGTATGATATTGATGTTACATGTAAATTATGATCTTTACTTACGATCGATGGATCGAATCTTGTTTGGGGACATATTTTTATTAACTTCTATGAGGCCAGTCGTGGCGCGGTGGCACGAAGTCTGACTGTAAAGTCGACTGGTTGTTGGGGTCGATCCCCACTCGAGGAGATGAAATATTTACTTAAATTTATATTTACATTTCTTCGCTCTGGTGTCGAAATTAAGCGCGGCGTTGAGTTCTGCTACACAACCCGCAATGCCTCCAGAATTCGGCAGAAAGTGGCACGGCAAGACACTTAATATTTCCTACTTTCCGCCCAATTTCCAAGATATTGCGTGTTTAATAGCGAAACTTAATATCGCACTTTATAAATCTAAGGGTTAATAAATAAATAAGTAATCAAACCATTATTGGTTAGTACACTATTATTAGTGAAAATGATCCCAAAAAAACGAGAGTAAAAGAAAATACCAACTTCCCTAACAGTCCACTCATAAAATAATTCGAAACGACTTCGAAACCAACACTGCCGGTAATCCAACTTTCGAATTAGACAAATGGAGCACGTGCTACCAACTTTCCATGTCCACTGCCTTACCCAAACGCCACAAACAAGTATACCTTAATTGAATTTTAATAACAATACCTCCAAGGACATAAAACTTCTCGACGCCCAAAATTAATTAACAATTATTGTAATAAGGCTGAATTTAATATCCAAAATTTAAATTAATATATTGAATCAGAAAGGAGTGCTCGTTTAAGCCAATTTTACCTCCCCTCGCTAATATGAAACAGCGTTATGTAATGACTTCGTATCTGTGAGAATCATTTTTATGTGAGGATTTTTTTTTGTATTCTTCAACAGATACTATACTAAGTTCAGTGGTAGAGGATTTAAATTCTTTGCCTCGAGCAAAAGGAATGAATGGAAATATTTTATGTTCGTATCCAAATAGATTTTGGGCTCAAAGAATCTCCTTTTTGGGACGAATTGAGAGAATCGTTACAAATTATTTCGTTATATTAGCTTTACAATGTATCAGTGGTAGTCATACACAGAAGGAACGTGGTGCTTAGAGGATCTAGTGTTATCCCCACGCACTACCCAACTTTTGAGACATTTCTTGTTAAGTAGCTGATCTCAATGCCGCATTGATGCTTTCAATATGTATTTCATATTCTTGTAAAATTAATTAACTTCTGCTCTAAGCTAAGCTTAACTGATGAAATAGTTTATTACCGCCATGACAGGAGAAAATTAAATCTGTCTTCATATAAAAACACTTCTGGTTCACACTTAAAGACAATAAGACAATATGAGACATACTGATTCTTATTACGACTTATTTATTAAGTATACTTTTGGGACATTTTGAAAAATAGAATATAAAGTTAATAGTGAATTTATTTAAAAAGTTCATACAAAGGTTGTGGGTTCCATTATCGGGGAAATGCTGCGTTATTTTTATTTCCATGTTCTTGTACAGAGACAAAGCACGATACCACCACATGAGTTTCACCTTTCAAGCGAAAATCTTGGTATTGAGCTGTGCATGGGCAATGAAATGTCTTAACATTAGGTTCCCTTTGTCTGCTCTGTTATATGCAAGATACTTTATGAAACTAGTCGTAAACAGAAAACACTCAAGCCAAATCGAGTTTTATTATATTTTATGTTTTTATATAACAAAATTGTTATTTACAAAAAAAGTATTATCGTACATAATAAACGTTCCCATATTGTTTTCTATATAATATTATCGATAAACATTTTCCAATTAAATGGAAATTTCAGTTCAATTAACCATCAAAATTGCGACAACCTGTTCGGATCAAATAGACAAACAGTTTAACTATCCCATTTGCCGCTGTATAATTAAAATTTGGGAGCTTAATGTGTGCAGTAAATGCGTTCATAAACCCATTAAAGCTAAGGGACCGTACAACACTTAAGTTAACATTAAACGACAAATAACTGAGAATTTGGTTGGAAAAATTATGTAAATTGCTCACAAATGCGGAGGTGGGCGTGATAATGGCACAGGAACTGAGGATACAGCTTAAAAATGAGGTTTTACAGGTAGTGTATGGCACGAAATATTTTATTTCGTATTGCCATTGGACAAATTGTTCCCAAGTTTATTGGAGCGTCTATAGAATTTGAATAATCTTTTGCAATTTTCACTTCTGTCATGGCACTTAAAGCTGAGATATGAAAGAAGAAAAATATCAGATTAATTTTTCTGTTATTAGAAAGAGTGGATTAGGATTTTTTAATACAAATCTTGAATGCTTTAAATTGACAGGATTAAAAGTTGGGAAAATCTTTTGAAAGATTTTTCATGATTTTGAAAATTATTTTAGCAGAAGCGTCATGTAAATCTATAATAATATAATAAAGCGAAAGAGTTTGTTTGTTTGTTTCTTTAACGTAGTAGCAAAAATATTCAATTTTATTAATTATAATATTGTTGTAAAATAAAAACTGCGACATCCTGTATCTATCTTTTACAAAAAAGTCACAATAAGAAATATTTGAATCGTATTCAATTGTCAAAGAAATTTTATGATTATAATCTTTGGCTTGTATGTTTTGCATGTAATTTGGACATGTACTTTTCGAGAAAATGTAAAATTAAAATAATTCAACACTGCCGCAAGCCTAGGCTCGAGTTCCGCAGGGGTCGCCCCCGTAGCCACGTAGTACTTGCACGTTCTCGGATTTATAAAAATATATATTTATTGTGATTAAATGTATAAATTATATAATCTATCTGTTGGCAAGTACAGCCCAAAACAATAATTATAGGTGGTATACGGGTGAAGCCGCGAATGGGCCGCTAGTACTATATATAAGTAATTAAAATAAAGTAGTTGAGCGTTGAGTTCTGCCCCTCAACACGCAATGCCTCTAGAATTCGGCAGAAAGTGGGGAACGGAGCGTCTTAGGTTTCCGCTGCCTATCCTGCTGTGTGCGGGATACAGCGTGAAGCTGATTTTTTTTTAAAGCAGAGTAAAATTGAGGCATAACAATTTTCAATACCGCAAAGAACATCATTATTATATTACACACATGATCCATGTCAAGGCCAAATGAAGACTTGTTCTTTGCACTTGTGATCGAGTCTATATTTTAAACTAGCGGCTCGCCCACGGCTTCGCCCGCTTAAAATACATGATTATTGATTTAATAAGCAGAATTGATTGACAACTATAATGACTTCTAATTTTTAGTTGTAATGACATTATCGTCAAAGAATTTTTGATTGTTTTAAATAAAAAAATACGACCATTGTTGATATTTGATATTTATAAAATATACATAAAGCTAATTATTTATTACACGTATATATTTTTGTAACTTTATGTTCTTTTTACCTATATAATATACTCTGTTAAATGTGCTGATGTCAGTGAATAATTTAATTTACTCATTCAGAAACAGCCTTAAATGTTAAATTATTGATTTGAAGGATTCAT
>JAATLQ010035977.1:5242-33841 GCA_013421005.1 Heliconius erato x Heliconius himera | reverse complement strand
TCGTCAAAGAATTTTTGATTGTTTTAAATAAAAAAATACGACCATTGTTGATATTTGATATTTATAAAATATACATAAAGCTAATTATTTATTACACGTATATATTTTTGTAACTTTATGTTCTTTTTACCTATATAATATACTCTGTTAAATGTGCTGATGTCAGTGAATAATTTAATTTACTCATTCAGAAACAGCCTTAAATGTTAAATTATTGATTTGAAGGATTCATAATATTCCTTGTAAAATAACTGTAATAATTGCATATTAACTCCTGTACAGTTTTTAAATTAGTTACATATATTATATGAACGAACCAACCAAAAAATCTTTGTATTTACTTGATATTTCTTTCAAGATCGTTCTTTATCTCTGTGTTGAATTAATTACGACTTCTTTCAAAGGACGATAACTTTTTTTTTAATGAACCGATTTTAATGAACTAAACTTTAGTAGTTAAGTTGAGTTAAAACAAAGCAATTGGTGTAATTTTTAAGTAAATCGGTTCAGTACTTTCAGAGAAAAATGCGGACAAAAATATGTCGACAGACAGACAGACAGACAGACAAGAAATTAAAAAAAAATCTTTTTGCTTTCTATTATTCTTTTTAAGTGTCCCTCTATCCATTTCAGTCAAAATTACTAAATGTACAGACAAAATATTTTTACTGTCTTATTATATATAGAGATAAACAAAACACAAAATTTAAAATGACTATTGTGTCGATGGAGTTTGACGCCATTCAATAGAACATTTTACTAAAGTAAGGACGGAGTGTCTTAATTCTAAGTGCCCTCTACTTACTCTGCTATATGCCCAGCTGATACACAACACAGAATGAAAGCTAAATAACAAAACATAAAAAAAATATTATAAATATTGTTTTCTTATGAAAATTTAAATCATCAATTTAAATGAAAATATTGACCATTTCATTATAAAAGGTATATAATTAAACACAAAATCTCACCTTTAGATAACTCTCTATTATAAAGAGTACTTATTTTTAATCACGCCGCGACTTAATTTAAACGTGTTAATTATACAGTATTAACAGTTGCCTGGTGTCTATGGCTTCAGAATTGTTCTCATTCCGTTTTAATGATACGCCCGATGGAGGTTGGCCTTTGTTAGATAAAATATTACAAGTTAGTTCAAATTATCATTATTGTAATTGTAATTTTTACTGCGTCCTTATTTGAGCATCTGGCTCTGTAATGTGGTATCTGGTAGAGGAAGGAGAAAAGAAATTGTTTAATTTTATGCTATATTACGTTTTGGTTCTAATTAAGATGTTAATGAGAAATAGCGATCATAGTTAAGTTAGATTAGATCTGAAAGACCTTCATTTTAATAGATGATTAGGCATTAAATTTAAATTATTTTTTTGTAGAAGGTACCTAGTGTTACAGTCCGTGGCTCACTGACAGCACGCTCGCCCTTGTTTCGAGACACTGTCATCCCTTACCAGTATCCATTTTTGATAATTTCTATACGGGTAAAAAGTAAGCTGAGTGCTAATTCACTAAGTTCTGCTATGTAGCAATGTACTGAAAATATACAGAAAGTAAAGAAAGCTATATAAAAATTTGCAACATTGCAACTTATTTTCAAGGCATTAGAGGCAAGGTAGTAAGATTTTTTTTATTATTTTCATTTATTCTATTCTGATACGGCTATGCGAAATAAAACGCGATGCTTAAGATTAACTTATACCAATATTATAAAGCTGAAAAGTTTTTCTGGTTTTCTGATCAGAAATGGAAAAAAAATAGAAAAATATTTTTTATACTGGAATGTCCATCTAACGAGAAAAACTTAAGATATTATATGAAATCAAAACATCATAACCCATAGTACATGTGACCAGATTTACCTCAAACACTCATAATATACCATGTATCACAATTCCTAACTATTTTCATTTTACCAAGAGGTCGAAATCACAAGTAAAAGTAAAGCTTTTAAGCATATTATTATTATGTTTCCATGTAAATCATGTATTAAACATGTTTTACATGGAAACATCCACCATGAATCATGGGAGCATAATTTATCCACACCCTATTTATCGACAAGAGAAATAAATCTTTGAATTTAGGTCATTATTTGCGAACGCTGTTTTGAATAGACTCGCGATGAGTGAAATATAGCGCGAATTAGTGACGGTGATTTGGAGCCAAAATCGATATTTCTGACACATCATTCGGATTGTCCTTCGTAAATTTGAAACTAGTCTATAGTTATGTCCTATCTTTTAAAATGTAATTACACACGGAACGGAAGAAAAACGTCTAAAAACTTTAAAAAAACGGAAGCCGAGCCTGCGATCTATAAAAGTAAGTTGTAACAAGTATCCAAATGGCACTCTTGAAAAAAAAAACAAAAATATATATTCTTCTAATGAAAAAAAATGCACAAACCCCCTTGAAAACTTCTTATTCTTCGTTTTCTTCATTTTCGTATTCTTCTTGTACCGTCAATCTAGCACTTAAACAAGGCACTACGTGCTCAAAGCACAAATATTTCATGCTTTCTAACAAAAAAAATTGGTTGTTCTGTTCTGTTCTCGGTACTGACCTTTTCGTAAAACACCAATAGTCCTACTCCTATCATCGATCTTCAAAATTTCTGAAAATCTTAGTCTCAACACGTTCAACTGTCAAGTTCAACTGTCTTCTGTATGTCATTCTCTTTTATGAGATTTAATTATCTTCTCTAAGGTAACTGCTTTATAATATGAGGGCTTCTAGTCTGATCGGATAATCGATGGAGTTTTTTGATATTTCGACAGAATTGTCCTTTTCTAATTAAATAGAGGACTTCTAGTCATCTGTACATTCTCGGTCCCTCAACGCTTTTTCGCTGTCCGAGATTGGATCTAGGTAACACATATCCGGAATATTCTACTTTGTGTTCACCTTCGTTGTTCGGCTATGTTTGTGACATATCTTCATCAGATAGTACAGCGTCTCGTGGAAGCTCTTCGAGCCGACGCTGTTGTAAGGCATTCTAAATCAAAATATAAGAATTTATAACGTATTTTAGAATATATCATTAAAATTAAAAGAAAAAGATGATATATTAATTGACTCTAATATAATACTATAGTAAAATAATAATAAAAAGAACACGTTACTTTGCTAGTTTTACTAATTTCAAAAAGAACAAACGAAGAAAAAACGTCGATGTCACCGTCCGGGTTAATGTCAAAACTCTGGATCGTACGTTCACGGTTCTGTTATAGAGAAAAGTAACTACGATGGACGTAGAATGAGGCAGGTACTCGAAATCGCAACACGCATCGATAGCAGATGACACATACACGTCACCAATGACGGGTTAATGACTCTACAGTGTTGATAATTCTATTTAAGGAATATCACAAGTTACACACATATACTCGTATATATTCTTTTACATATTCTTTCATATAATATCGTAAATTCCTTCAAATATAACTTCTTAATGTTTTTCAAGTAGCAAGATAAAACATAATATTAAATTGATGAAACGGTTCCAAGAGAGGCAAGAACTTACCTCCAGACAGAGTTGAATCTAGACTGTTAACTTTCTGTTACACTAAAAGCTTCGCAATGAGTTCAAAAGGTCGAAAGCTCGGAATCAAATGAAAGCCTTGTAGAAGTCCAGTTTTTCGCTTTGTGAGTTTAGTTTTTGTTTCTATTTCAATATAACTTTGATTAAAATGTCTACACGTGAGTTGATTTTTATTTGGTATTTACATTGATATCCAGGAATTGATTTATGAATAAGATTTTAAATACAAAAATTTTCTTTGATTGAAATATATGTTCATTCGTGTATATGATGTCTTGCTGTTTATATATATTTAATATTTTTATACTTCTGGCTGATTGTTGCGGCGTAGAACAATGAAATTTGGCATGTAAGTTTTTTGAGGAATATAGAGCTGTTTTTCTAAATTCCTACTAGAAAAGGGTAAACCAAAATACTAGTACTTATATATTATTATCACACAGTCAGACAATGACCCATTACGTGCTCATGGCCTCAGTCACTCGGCAAACATATAACTCGATAAATAATTATACGATATACACTTTAATCTTAGTGTCACTCTGTTAATCACTGTCCTGCGTTTAGTTTTTCCAATAAATATCTATATCTTATAGATTTAGGCTATTTTAATCTTTATTTCCAAAGCATAACCCATTTTTTCCCATACTACTAGGTTAATCGATTGGCAAACGTCCAGATTTTCCTAAAATATTGTGAAGACCTTATAGGACAGAAGTAACACTTCGAAATTGTTGGGTAACTTCGTTGATTTGTAATGTTACATATTGAAATAATGTGCTATAAACGCTACTGCAAGGCTTATTTGTCTTTTATTTGCAAACATTGTTTTAGAATTATTCTATTCATAGTCCTATAATTGCAATTTTTTAAAAAAGTAAATATTTCAATGGATGCGGAAAGACTATTAACAAAAAAAAACGCGTTTGGAGTCACTCTTTGTGCCCCTGCGCCACGACTGGCCTCCGAATGTTAATAAATTATAGTTCATCTCCCAGAGTGACGACTACGCCCACAACTGTCGTGTTTAAAGTCACACGTTTGTACCACTGCGCCACGACGGCCTTATTATGTAATTTAAGTCTTTTGGAAATTTATATGATTTTGCTCCCAAAAATTGATGTATTAAATGAAAAATGTTTAGCTATACGGTACCTAAAGGTACGGTAAGTACGCGTGTACGGCAAGCAGGCAGGTTTTTCCCGCATAAGCTCCGATCCTGATCCCAAATTTTGAGATCTCGGTGTTTTTCCCAATTCAGTAAAACAGTTGCATAAAATAACTGTTATTGCAATTAGCTAATTTGTCGAACTAAGTATTTTAAATTGAAATTATATATAACTATTTTTTATTGTTATTTTATGATAACTTTTTTATTTATGAACCAATTGTAATAAAATGTATGGTAATAGACGCTTGCCAGAAACGCACAGACAAACAGACAAAAAAAATAAAAATCATTCATTGTCTCATGTTCTAATACATTAATAAAGGTCCCTAAAGTCATTTTTATGAAATACTTCCTTGTACCGACACCGATCCGTTACGACTCTATTATGGTATAGATTTACCAAGTGCTATCCATGTGTACTAACTATATTACTATAAAATTTTATCAACATCTGTTCAATAGGTCTTGCAAGAAAGCCGCTTTTATAATATTAGTATGATTTATAGACTGCGTCTCCTGCATTATTTCAAAAAATATAAGTATCATTGTTAGACCAAAATGAGGGCTGTTATGTGTTTGGTATCTTCAAGCGCCATCCAGTGGAACAAATCTCTCAAGTACAATAGAATAAAATATTTAATATGAGATATTTTTTCTACTTTTGTTTCACCCAAATATGCCAAATCCGCTAAAGTGAAAAATTCACTTTATCTTTAACACGTAGCAATTTTCACTCATCCTTTTAGTTTTTGACGTTGCCAAAGGTTTCAGTTTTTTTTTCAGAATTATTTTGTCCATAATCGAACCCACAATCAAATACCTTCCCAACTAAGCCATCAATTGTTTTCTTTCTACATTTTTTATTATTTGTTTCGTAGCTGGTGCTTATTGAGTCTTTTCCCTAACCCTGTTTTCGTTTTCCACGTGAACGAATGATAATGTTAGATTGCAGGAAGTGTATCTAAAGTGGGGGATTCCTGACATCTATGTAATTGTCCATTCAGAGCTCCCTCCTATTGTTCTTCAAAGGTAATTCAATTACCTTCTGTTTTGACGTTTCCCCACTTTTATGTTATGTGAAAAGGGCTTTGATCTGGCTGATTAATAGGAACATTGGTTTATATGGTTTGACAATACATTTAATTTAGACAGTTCTCTTAAAATGTTGTTTTTGTGGTATAAAATGTTATTGAAGTTACTACAATGTTATGTTACAGTGAAGGATCGTAAAAGTAATCATATTTTATCTTTCTTTTAATTACGTTAAGTTTTAAAAAATTGAGAAAAGGCAGAAATGGTGTACTTGGCTGTACTCTAGGTCCTGTCTTCCTAAACTACTGTAAGATAAAGAAATATTTAAAAGATTTTCTGTTATTTGATAAAGGAATCGTGATGAACTTCATGACGCAGCGGCGCATCATCTGATTGCAAACGCGATGGTCACAGGTTCCCACCCGGGGAAAAGAATTATTTTCATTACCTTAACAAGACAAATCGCCACTGAATACGAAAAATCTTATACATTGAACAATTATCACAAAAATTTGGCTGTACATGGGAAGAAGAGTGTCTTAACCCTTTCAGGACCATAAGGTTTTGAGAGGTGTTGCGTTCATTTTAACTGTTTAATATAACTTATTGTGGATCTAAAAAACATATTTTTAAAGAAAAATATTAATGTTAGTTTTAGTTTTTGTGTTTTTTTATGGGACACGGCTGTCCCTGTGGTCGTAAGAGGTAACTTATTGTCATAAAAAACATCTTTATAATTATATGATTTATAAATTAAGTAGGGGGTTTAATAAAACAAATCGCTATGATTATTACACATATTCTTATTTTTCAACGAAATAAGATACTACTTCACCTAAATACTCAAATAGTAAAATTATACTGGTTATGAAAGTCAGCGAAATAATTTCTTTCATTTGTATAGTAGAGATGAACTTTACAGATCAGCATAACTATCATTTGTACGGTTTTCCTCCTTATTCTTGGCACAATTTACGCATCTCTTGCGTGACTGACTTCATCTATTGCTGATTAATGGTAACTGTGGATTTGTAGATTTTCGTACGACACTTACTTTTCAAATAAGAACATAGACATGTTCTTGGATAGAGGTGTCTGGTAGTAAAGCCGTTGAATAAACTCCAAGCTACGACTTGCCTAAAGCTCTTTGCCTTTTGCCTTGCTGTAGGCTAGTGAAAAGACTTCCTTCCATTTTTTAATTGTAAACCTTTGTATACAATATATGTATACGAGTTATTGGCAGCCATATCAAACAAATAAAAGAATGATCGTAGATAATGCTTCATTTTAGATTTCCGATCAAGTTCCTAGCACATTATGTTGCTTCGTAAGATCAAATTCACGCATATTTTTAATGTGATATACTATTACTATAACGTGATATACTATACTTGGACATTACACATAATTTTTCTCTGCTGACTACAGTTTTACGTCGTTTTACAACGTATGTTTCTACAGGCGATATTTTGTTGTATTATATATCTTTATTTAGTTCTATTATCTGAACTGACTCTATGATTTGAACTAAAGTATTTTTTTGTAGAAACAAATATATCAATAGTACCTTTCTGAATTGACACTCCACATTAGGAAGAACATTTGCAATGTATGTTCTCTGACTGCACGTAATCAGCTTGACTGTTGCATTGTGGTACTATGGTAGGATTTACTGCAGAAGTTGAAAGTTCAGGATTTGCTTTTTATTTCTAGATGTTGCAATGACGTATCATCAATCGTTACATCATGCGCCTTGGTCATCATTCTGTGTCAATAGTTTCTGATCTTCTTCGTCACGCAGTAAATTGTCGTCATAGTAATTATTAAATCTCATTAAAATATTTCGAATTTCATCTTCCTTGAGTTCAAAAATTCCACATCCCTTTCAAAATATAGTATGAAACAATAAAAATAAATAATTGAGGGTAATAATGAATTTTTTTGCAACAAATTTTATATGCAAAATAGCTCCTTCATAGACCATAGGGACAATGTTGTCCCTTTTGGTTTACGACGACTTATACAAGTAAAAAGCATAAAAAAATGTATTTTAAGTGTACAAACTTAATAAATACTTACCACTGAATCAATTTTTAGGAAATAAAACCTTAAACGTCACTTTTACTCCTTGTAATCCATTTCTAAAGTATTGGTATTCCGCGCGGAGCAAACAGCCACTTTTTAATGCTAATAAGTTAAAGTATGATGATTGGATAGTTAATTAAATATAATCAAATAATAAAAAGGTACTTCGAGAAACTAATTGACAAAAAAAAACACATATCTGTTTCTTTTTTCCTGACTACATTCAATTTTATCATCTGGGACAAATGTGTCCCCGTAGTCGTGAAAGGGTTAATATTAATTTTTATTTTGCCTACTTTGCTATAAGGCAAATACTGAGTGAAGCATATTTTTTTTTCTATTTAACTATGAAATACAGAATTATTATTAACATAATAATACTATCGCCTCAAAAGCGAAGAACATTAACAAATAAGACACTTTAATTTAACTCCGTACAGCTTACCCAAGTAAAGTAAAATATATCATCTGACTAACAATATCCAGCATTTAATTATAAACTTGCTTCAAGAATTCGCCTTCAGCTCAACCCGAGATGCATTTCGGTCTTATCCGTTGCAACGTGGCTCGCCCATTCATTTGTCAGAGACAGTTCTGTCCGCAGAACATTTATACGAGGCAAGTGTTGAAAACGCTACTGTTTAGTAAGGCTAGGGTTCCCGAATAAGGGGCTAGTTGGATTTGGATTTTAGATAAATATGTTTGAGATCAGTCGTGGCGCAGCGGTCTGTGGTGTGACTGTAAAACCGACTGGTTCTGGGTTCGATCCCCACTCGAGGAGATGAAATATTTACTTAAATTTATATTTCCATTTCTTCGCTCTGGTGTCGAGGTTAAGCGTGGCGTTGAGTTCTGCCACTCAGCACGCAATGCCTCCAGAATTCGGCAGAAAGCGGGGAACGGAGTGTCTTAACACTAGGTTCCCTCTGCCCTGCTGTATACGGGATACAGCGTGAAGCTGATTTATTTATTTTTGATTTTATTTATTTTATGTTTTATGCGCTGTAAATGTGGTGGTAGAGGGTTTCCACTCGAAGATTTTTTGAACCAAAGCCAGAGAATGAAAATATGTAATTTATCGCCCTGAGTACCAACAACCGCCGCGCTTACAGTCAAACCGTATGTCACTGCTACGATGGCTTCAACGCGGAATAGCTCAAAAATTTAGCAGAAAGTAGAGAACGGAGTGCCCTAACACTAAGATTCCTCTACCTACCCCGCTATGCTAGAAATAGCGAGACACTACATATATATACTGCAGTTGTATTTTAGTAACATACTGCCATCCCTATCTACTATTTGCTTGATTGAAAAACCTCGAATGTTCTACTTTTAAGCGGATCGCGTTGAATGGTTTATTGGTTCGTAAACGCTCAATTAGCCTCATAGTATTTTTATACGTCAAACATGCAAATGATTTCAGACTTACTGAATGTAAATCGTTTTAACATATTGGACTTAAAATGTATATGATAGCATATCTGTTGTTTTGTTTTGTATTTTTATAAAAAAATTGTGTAATTTTATATTAATCTATCTATATCTATTGATTTATAAAAGGGAGAGTGAGTGGTAAGAGAGGGAGGGGGAGACCTCGGTTGACTATACTTGAGGAAGGATACTGGAGGAAGGTCATATAAAAAGCATCCTAAGGACCGGATGACACAGGAGGAGGTGGTATGCAGAGTTCTCTCTATCTACCTAGCTTTTGAAAAAGCGTGAGCCTAAAAATAAAAACAAAATGTCGATGTCGTCGTAGTCGAGTGTGATAGTATCTAACGATAAACGCAATAGTTTTGGGCTATCTTTGAGGGGATTCTTTTAGGATATTGTATTAAAGTATTTTTATTTTTCCACTCCTGTAGAAGGTTAGTAGAGAAGCACAGCGTTCGGTTTCGCCAATCAACACGCAATGTCTTGAATTTCATAAAACGGAGTGTCTTAAACTTAAATTCACTCAGCCTACCCGCTATACGGAAAAAAGCAAAAAAAAAATCAACTTCCTTGGATATCGAACCCACAATCGTCGCGTTTACAATCATGCTCTCCTAATACCCGCGACGATGGTCTAATTTATAATGTACAGTAGTGACATTTAAAATTCAAAACAAATATTCCCCATTAAGCAGCCAGTATGTAACTAATCTTAACTTTCCAACTAAATCCAAATGGACATAATTAATTAAATCTTACTTGCCTGCATTCTACAGCATCCCTAATTAATCTAACCTAGAGGAGCGGTTACACGAGAGTACCTACTATCATTTATAAAGACTTTTCAATTACTTTAAATAAGTATGTAAAATTTACGAATGCTTGAGGTAGGCGGCGTCACATAAGAGACGACGGTCATGGCTTCGATTTCCTCTTGGATATAATAATTATTTTCATTTCCTCGTTATAGTAACGAGATAAAGTGCAGCGTTGCGTTCCGCTACACATCGCACAATGTCTTGGGAATTCAGCACATAGTGAAGAACGGGTTGTCTTAACATTAGGTTCCTTCTGCCTACCCAGCTATATGCGAGATACAGTGTGAAACTGTGAAGAAAGTGAAGAATAGCGTTGCTATCAAGGACTACCAAGGAGCTAATATCAGAAACGCCTTCACTGATTTAAGTTATGAGTTCTCTATTTTATTTTGGCATACTTCCCTTACAATTAGTTTTTGTTTTATTTAAATCTATTTTTTTTATATACCATAAATAAAAAGTTATAAATAAAAATGTTTATTAATCGGATAACCAATGATCTAAAATTGTTAGTAAAATACAATAAAGCTTAATATGTAGTGTTAGTACTTAATAACTAATAGTGACTTGGTAATGTCACACATATGCCAGATCAGCGGACAGTCCCCACTGTCGGCGATAGCCTTCAAGATACTGTTGCGGCTGCCGCGGACTCGCCTTAAAAGAGAGCTTGCCTTTTTACGAAGAATGGCCGGAAAACTGTCAACCCCTGCATGCGCGAACATAGTCGTTATATACCGTATAGCAATATAAAATATTTTATTCAATAATCAGCCACAAAATAAATGTTTTATTGAGTTGGTTGAAACTTTAGTTTCCCATGTATCGAGGTTGTGTCTAAAAAGACAATGTTATTAGAATACGAAAGTAATTAAAAATCATTTAGTTATTTATTATCGTTTGGCTTAAGCCGGCGAGGTCTCGAGTGGGTCGTTAGTAAATTAATAAAAAAAGTAAGCATCCCTTACCTCCGGACGCGGCGAGCAGGCCGTGCGCGAGCAGCAACGCCAGCAGCAGCAGCAGCAGCGGGCGGCGCCGCATGCCGCGCGACACACCGCCCGCGCCCGCGCCCGCGCACCTCCGCCTGCCCCCGGGCTCGGCTTCACCTGGTGATGAGATATATCTATCAAATGATGATGAGATAACCTGGTGACGAGATAATCTATCGATAGAATATCTATCAAATGAATTAATAGTACATGTAGTATTTGTGTTTATATATTTATCTTTATTATCATTATACTTTTGGAGATACCGCAGTTGCTTTGAAGCAACAATCATCGAACTGCAAGACCTGGCGTGACTTTTTGGGTTTAATTACAAGATAAACAAAAAATATTAGTAGTAAACAGTAGTGTAACAAGAAAAAATTCCGACGTTCTACATATCGCTAACATTGAATTTGGAGGACAGAATGTCTAAAAACTTCTCCACGTTTGTCCAATGTGAGGAATACAAGATGAAAGTAAAAAACTAAGCGGCTGGGTAGTCCGTGTCCACTTCTGAATTTTTGAAAAGAAAACCTTCAAACGAACGTCAGTTCTATATTTTTTAACTTAATAGTATTTTCAAATTGTGAATTTGAAAAATTATTCTGCATACGCTCATGTGCAGTACATTAAAAATTATTTTGATGTAATAAATACCTATATTACACCAAAATATATTACCCAAATACGTTACCCTCAACAAAAATAATTATAAAAAAAATATTGAAAATATATTGAATATCAAACATCCCCCACTGAGCCAGCGAAACATTAATTTAAATTTCTTATTAAAAAACAACCAAACAATGTAATCAGATGAACATCGAATGGTATTTCCTGAAAAATACTGGTTATCAATAAAAAAAATCTGATACAATACTCCTAATCATGATGTTACAGCTGAAACGGAAAACTATTGTCTCCAAGAAATGTGTCTACTGATAAAAGCAGGCTTTTGCAATTTTGTCCTGACATAGCTTTAAAAACATTTTTTCCAGTAAGACACTTCCGTTCCCGACATTCCGCTGAATTCTTGAGGAGGCGGAACTAAACGCCGCGCTTTCTTTGGTTATCAGAGTAAATAAATGAAAATATTATATTTTATTTCATTACATATCAAATGCACAAAATGTGACTGTAAAACCGACTGGTTGTAGGTTCGATCCTCACTCGAAGAGATGAAATATTTACCTAAATTTATATTTCCATTTCTTCACTCTGGTGTCGAGGTAAAGCGCTTCGTTGAGTTCTGCCACTCAACACGCAATGTCTCCAGAATTCGGCAGAAAGTGGGGAACGGAGTGTCTTAACACTGAGTTCTCTCTGCCTAACCTGCTGTGTGCGAGATACAGCGTGAAGCTGATTTTTTTTTTCTCAATGAAAATTGAACCCACAACCGCATATACAGTCGCACGCTTTACTTTAGTCATTATACATTACGATATATTTATCTTATAGCTGTAATATAACTTAAATAAAAAAATACTTCACTAACTTGAATTACTCGAAAAATAAAAAAATACCAAATTCATTTTGAATATTTAATAACGACAAAATTGAAGAGCTTAAAATATCGATGGTATTCGGACGTCTCACGTCTCAATCAAAAGTGTCATCGGCAGACAGAGGTCGACCTCGTACTATTCATTAGAGGACAATGGTGTCTCGATTTGCCTGTAAGTAGACTATATAAGTTTAGAAGTAAGACAGTGTTAGTTGATTGATATAAAGTAGAGAAAGGAGAGAAGAGTAAATATAGTTAAGACATATTTTTAATATTAGGATGGTTTCCAAGATGTATGGGTTTGAGTCCCGCTACGTTTCAATTTATAAATATATTTTTTTTATAAAAGAGACATATATAAACAACTATACAACTTTTGAAAGAAAATGTTCAAAAATTTGATAGTAGCGGGAAGTTTTAGTGTTAGACTCTTGCCAAATGATAGTTCTAATTTCTAAGTAATTATCCTAGCTTAGAGGAAATTTGTTAAAATCTTCCCATAGAGATACTAATAAAATAAATTAATAATAATTCGACGTAGTATTTTTCTTTTCTAAGTGTGGACTAATACTTTAAAAATAAAAAAAAATAAACCGTTTGAGCCTGTCATGGCGCACAGGCACAAGGGTGTGACTGTAACGCGACGATTATAGGTTCGATTCCCACACGAGAGAATGAAATTAATGATAAAATTATTAATATTTTCATTTCTTCGCTCTGGCACCAAGGCGAAACCCCGGCGTTGAGTTCCGTCACTAAGCACATAATTCTTCTGATTTTTCTTAAACAAAATAATAACTTTACGTTTTTTTTTCTTATCTTCAAGCTGCATTCAAGTAGGTAGGGGGAACCTAGTTCTAAGACACTTCGATCCCCACATTCCATTCAATTTTCTAGACGTTGCTGATTGTAAGATTCGAATCCACAACCGTCAGGTTTACAGTCACACTTTCTCCCCCTGTGCCACGACAATCTTTCATTTAATCTACTTTACTCGCTATTTGTATGATAAGTGCATTGTGTTGTTGCTTCAAATAGCATTGTAAATAAGACAGGTGAAGTACTGTCGTCGGAGTTCTTGAAAATGCATTACCAAATAAACTTTGAATTTAATTAAGTCTTGAATACTATTGTGAACGTCGAGTTATTAGTCAGAGTGAAGTGAGCTAGTTATAGATTCAATGCTCTTTTTTTTTTAGTTTCATGCATAGCCGGATTGTGAGAACCAAATGTCAACATGGAAATGGAAAACGAAATGTCAGGTACATTTCGTTTTCCACGTTCTGCATAAATTGGAGACACTGTATGTTAGGTGGCGGAGCTCAACGCCGCGTGTAAAAATGTTTTAAATCAGATGATAGCATTGTGGACGCTGTTTACTCGTCGAAAACGTCGACCAGTGCCGAAATAAATTTGTATCTTCAGTTGAGACATCCATCGGGAATGTTTCCTCATGGGCTGAAAAGAACTTGGTACAATTCAATCCCAAGAAGGCACGAGTTTGCGCGTTTATCACAAAAAAAAAGTCCATTTGTCGTATTGCTAGTCTTCTAAAGCACTGCCCTTATAGCCGCACCCAGTATCAGCATATTGGGCATTAGCTTTTCTAGTGACTGCCTGTATCACGATCATCTGAAAAGCAAGGCCAAGTTGGCCTCAATGAAACTGGGGGTCATCAACAGAGCGAGATCGTAATTTACGCCAAAACACTGATTGGCTCTATATAGGGCCCAGATTCAGCCTCATATGGAGTACTGTTCTTATCTTTGGGCTGGTGCACCCCAGTATCAGCTTTGACCCATTTGTTCGCATACAATGTAGAGCCGTTTGAATCGTTGGGGACCCAATGATCTGTGCAGGGCTTGACACATTGGCTTTGCGTAGAGATGTCTCCTCGCTGTGCGTTCTCTACCGCATTTATAATGGGGAGTGTTCTGGAGAACTGTTTGACCTGTTACCTAATTATATACGCAAAATTTTCTAATCGTACAGTACGTCACAAACTCAAGTGTCATCCACACCATATGAATACGTGGCACATTCCACTACTGTGCGGTTTCGTAGGAACTTCCTTCCACGCGCCACTCAACTGTGAAATGGCCTACCTACGGCAGTGTTTCCAGGTCGATACGACCTTGATCGCTCTCTCCTTGCGCGCTCTCCATCATAAAGGCCGGCAACGCATCTGTAGCTCTTCTGGTGTTACACGGGGTCGTGTCCAGCGGTGATCACTTACCATTAGGTGACCCGCGTACTAGTTTGCCTTATCTTTTTTTTATCTGATAGACATGCATATTTCTCTGTGTAGCAGTATGTGGTTCAAATAAAAGTTTTTTTTAATACGATCTTAGATTTTTATTGAGTTATTCGGCGCCACAGACTTTTGTCATCCGTACTTTTTTATTCTTGATTGGTCATTAAGGTTTTGGTTTCTTTTTAAAATGTGGAGTAAACATTTATATATTAGTTTAGATAGGTAGTTTTTTTTTATAATAACTGTGGCAACGTACAAACGAAAGCCACCTCAGTCTACCACCATGTTTTAGAAACATTGGACTTCCAAAAACGTGAAAAGATCCTTAAATCGAACTCACTTAATTCAGTTTAAGAGTATCATTTAAAATATTTTTTTTACTTACTTGCTAATAAAAAATATTTTGTAATTACTTATTGTCTACTAAATGTAAAAAGATATAATTCATTAGATAATTATAACGTTAAATCACAAATAACTTTTAAAATTGAACGATATCCAATAGAGTAACAAAAAGTGGAGCGGACCTGATTGTAACGATAAAAGTCGGCAAAGTGGCAAAGGCTTTGAGACTGCGAGTCAAATATCAGTTCTATTGTACTTCCCCCTTTTGATACAATATTGTGATTTAAAAAATAATTTTCACTGAGAGTTCAAAGAAGTGATGAGATATACAAATTTAATTCGATTTTTTTTTTCATTTTCTGTTTAATCATATTTGTAGGTTGATATGAATCTTAAACAACTGTTATTGCATGTATTCTAATAATCATAATTATTATTATTATAAAAATATTGATTATAATTAGAGATGCGCCGAATATTCGTTTGGTATTCAGTATATATAAATCATCGTTGTCTGCGGGTGAATATACGTGTCCAGTTTGGCGCCACTCCGCTCATGCGAAGGAGATAGACATAGCATTAAGTGAGACTCATTTAATTTATAATAATAATTAAATAAAAATAATCGAACCGAATGTATTCGGCACCATAACCGAATAATTCGGCCGATTTCGATATTGGCCGAATACGGCACGACGATAATGAAAAAGATGACATATATATACCGAGAAAAACCGAATATTCGGCGCATCTCTAATTATAATCAATCCATACAAAAGGTAAAGTAGGTAAGGTAAGGTATTTTTTTTTTACTTTTACTTTTAATAAGTAAAAACGGTGAGGCCGTCGTGGCGCAGTGGCGCAACTGTATGACGGTAAAAGCGACGGTTGTGGGTTCGAATCCGACTCGGGTGAACGAAGTATTATTTATTAATATTTTCATTTCTTCGCTCTGAAAGTGTGGAACGGAATGCTTTACCACTAAGCTGCATTCCGTCAGCCTTCCCTGCTGTTGGTGTAAAGCGAAGAACTTGTTTCTTAGGTTTAAGAAACACTATATTGGGATGACTTACAAATACTACTTTAGCGAGGAACTAAAAATTTATTCTACCAAGTGGGAATCAAATCCACAACCGATATGTTTTCAGCCACACATAATGCCGCTGCACCAAGACGGCCTCATCTCGCATTGAGTAAGTTGATAGACATAAATCATTTCTCATTTCTATTAGCAAGAAACATCGTTTACCACTTTAAAGTTTTTGGAAAAATCCTTACTTTTCTGATTTGTTCCTCTTTAGATCTTCTTTCTATTAAACTGGTTAAACGTCACCCGTTTAAAATACTGATTTAGTGAATAAGCTATTTGTTCTTTATCTATCTATATATATATATATATATAAAAGGATCTGTCTATATATATAAAAGGACTTGTGCTGACTAACTGAGGTAAGACGCACGCAGAGCCGTAACTGCTGATGGTAGAAACGTGAAATTTGGTCAGATGTTTATTTTCATATTCTGGACATCCACTAAGAAGGGAATTTGAAAAATTTTAACCCTAAAAGGATGAAATAGGGGTTAAAAGTTTGAATGGATTTTTTTTTAATCTGTACCGATTTTTATAAAATTTGAAATTCAGACTCTTAAAAATATTTCATTGAACACGTATTTCATGGTTTTTAAGAATACACCCCCTAAGGGTTCACATAAGGGGTTAAAAGTTTATATGGAAAAATCTTTAAATTGCCACCGATTTTTATAAAAATTTAAATTCAGACTGTTAAAAATATTTTATTGAACACGTGTTTCGTGGTTTTTTAAGAATTCACTCCTAATAAGCTGGCGAAGCCGCGCGTGCCCTCTAGTTATATATATTTTAAGCGTTAGGCCCTTAAACAACAGTATAAATAGGAAGCAATTATAGAAGAAAAAAATCTAAAAAAAACAGGTCTTACATTTTTTTTATGTTCTAATATTATTTTGAAGATTTTTCAAAAAATCCTAAACCAATTTCCAAAAAATTTATGAGACCATGGGATATACCCAATTCAACCCAATATAAAAAAAAACTACAATAGCACTCACTTACTCTTAATGTTAAATAATATAGTCATTAAGTTTAACTAATATTGTTATTATTTTTTATGGTAATGGCAGAGCGTAGGCTCCTGGTACATTTTTAAAAGGAGGTTCTAACGAGTAATGGATTCTGTAAGAAACTTGTTTTATAAACTTTTTTTTTATTGTTATACATTATTATTATTAATACTGCCACTTGGTAAAAAAAGTATCCCTTTTAAGTATTCGGTTAATAAAAGGATGTTCAGTCGTTTTAGGTTGTAAGTAAGCTATATAATAGTTAAAGCCTTAATCATAAATAGCAATAATAATGAATCAGAAAAAAAAATAAAGTAGGGAGAAGAAACTAAAAATATTTTTAATAATAATATTAATAGAATAGTGGACCAACTGAAACAAAGTTTCACTGTACAAAGTGCGGCGTTAGGTTGCGCTACTTAATACATATATAGACAAAGAACGCCAAACTCTATTATCTCTGCATACCTCTTTCGCCTCGTCCACTGCTATCAACCTCCAATTTCTTTATTTTTTGAATTTAACAAAATTGAAAAAGAAAACTGAACAATCAATACCAGTTACATCTTTTGTAGATTACCAAAATGGAAAAAAAGCGTTTTCCTTTAAAATTTCCGTTATCAGAATTCTGAAACAGAAAATCATTTAACATAAGAATAGAATTGTAAGGGAAAGAGTATCAATGGTCGGCCGATACCAAACTTTGGGCACAAAGATCGCTCGTCACTTTACGATCGCTTTTATCGCACAATTGTGTCCTTTTTCGTTGCGACGATTGAACACTATTTTTGTTCTTTCCAATTGGATGGGCGCTTTTTTTTTTGATTACTTTTTTTAGGCGTCACGCTGTATCCCGCACACGGCAGGGATAGTAGGCAGAGGGAACCTAGTGTTAAGGCAATCCGGTTCCCATTTTTCGCCGAATTCTGGAGGCATTGCTCAACGCTGCGCTTTGATTGGGCACCAGAGCGATAAAAATAGAAATATTAAATATTTCATTCCCTCGGCTACAAATCTAAACCAGTCATTTTTATAGTCAGACTTTGTGCCCCTGCGCCATGACTCGCCTTTTTTCTTATTTCTTTATGCATGCATAGAACTACAAAGGTATAGATAAGATTAGGTTGACCTCCAGAAACACAATATTGATGTTACTAAAAATGAATGAAGAATGAAGAAATTAAATAAAAACATGAGGGCCCCTCAGAGGGTATTTATGAGGGCATGTGTGAGGTTGATGGCAAAGAACGAGAAAAAAGCTTCACGTTTTTTAGCTACCGCACTAGGAACCTATAAAAATGCACTAGGAACCGCACTAGAAATGGAAAAATGAAGCTAAAAACCAAAAATATTCTTCAATAATTAAGAATTTATATAGATTAAATATTGTTTCAATTGACATTCATCCACGACCAACACGCCAAACTTGTCACATGAGTTTTTTAGTAAATAAATACGGATGGTAAATTCAATACAGAAACCAATATCAAGGATCAATAATTACATCGTCAAATACTCCAAAGTCCGGAAACGATAAAAAGAGCGTGTAATCGCTGTTATTAACAAAGTTCCTCCCTAATCATGGGCTTCCAGGATGGGTTCAATTGAAATATGAATCAATATAGCAAAAGTTATAATATGGTAAAGAAAGAATTTTAAATGGTTCATAATTATTTTGTATTATAAATATTTATCAAAATAATTAACTTTAATATAGAATAGTAGTGGAGTGGATTAGTGGAGTGTCTTAACACTAGGTTACTTTTGCAACCTAGTGTTAAGACATTCCGTTCCCCACACACAGCCAGTTTTCAAAAATTAAATGACGCAACTTAACGTCACATTCGTTCCTCCGATAAATTAAAATATGTCTTAAAAATGTTGGTTACTCAATTCTATCCATTCCACACAATTTGTGGTTACCCAAGTCCGTGTTGGTCTTCTAAAGCATGAAAATGAAATGCATATAAAGACAAACATTCCCTGAGTGGGAATCAAATTCGCTATCATATTTATAGCCATACACCAACCCACTCAGCCACGAAGGTCCTGACGTCATATACGAAGGCTCAGTAAGCCTTTTAGATGCACGAACAAATTTCCCATCAACAGTCTGATCAATCTATCTGTATCGATAGTAAAGTGACCCAATCGGCTAATGGTCGTTGAATAATGCAGCTTTGTATTCACTATCAAAGGCTTCTAATTAAAAGCTTTTGCTTTTAAAGTATGGGTATGATTTTGATTTAAAATTGTATATTACAATGATTGGAAAAGTTATATTTTAGTATTGTTTCTAGATTATGATAATATAGATTAGAATATAGATCTATTGGCCATAGATGCCATGTATAAAGGGTAACCAGCTTCATCATTTAATATGAACGTTAAAAATTATTAAAAACTTCCAAAGCATAAAGGAACAAAATATGAGAATAGAAAGCTTTTCTAAGCACTACAAACATAATAGGGTAGCAGTTTGTGTTATAGGCTGTTTTAGTTTTGCTAAAATTGCCTAGGTAATATAACAGGGTAAGCAGAGGGAACCTAGTGTTAAGATACTTTGTTCCCCATTTTCGGCCAAGTTCAGTGGCGGAGCTTGAAGCCGTGCTTTGCCTCGACACTAGAGCGAAGAAAATGAAAATATAAATATAAATGAATCGGTCTTCAAAAAAAATATGTTTTTACAAATGTTTTATATTTTTTTTCTGTACTTTTAAATAATATCGACCGTTGAATGGCTAACTGGTCTAAACACTATATTTGACGATATTGATTTATATACTTAATAATTTGGAATCTGCGGATTTTTCTCAGTCTTTTTAGCTCGGTTTTATAATTTTCAGATACTGTTTTGCCCTCACTTTTAAATCCATTGTATCAACCGATATAGAAATCATCATGTTTTATTATTAAGGCATTAAGATCACTCATTTTAATGTTCCGTACCTTTTAAGGAAAAAACGAAGTCTTATAAGATCACTTTGTTGTTCGTCTGTTTGTCTATCTGTCTGTCTGTCTGCTTGAAGATATTGAGTTGAAATTCAAACCATATACCTAGATCTACAACCTCATGATTTTCAAAAAAAATACCTATTTCTATTTTTACTAAAAAAAGATATGACCCTTTATATAGCTAAAACACATATTTCGACACTATAAATTGAATAAAAATTAATAGGGTTCTTTCGGTAGACCTAGAATTATGAAATTTAGCAGCTAGTACTAGTTCATTTACATTTAGTGCTAGTTCAGGCGAAAGCTATACATTTTTGGCTAAATCCTAAAAAATAATAGCTTTAAAAGGGGGACAAAATTTGGTATTAAAGCCACTATTTTAAGTCAGGTATCAGGTTAAAGGAAAAGAAAAAAATATAAGAAAAAATATGCGTACGGCAGGCAATTTACATTCAAGTCACCGACATTCACTCTCGTGTCATTTTGTTTCACTCCTGGAAGACAGCTACTCAATTACAAATTGAACAACCAAGCTGACATGGCGCAACCTTGTTTAACACCTGATTGGATGCCAAAGCAATGCGACATGCCAGCTCTTACTTGCACGCACGCTGAGTGATCTCTGTAAAGAGACTTAACAGCCTGCAGCAAGGGTCCGCTCACATCGTACGGGGAAGTATATCCCATAATTTTATTATCACAACTCTGTCAAACGCCTTTTCCAAGTCCACAAAAACACAGAAAACTTCTTGCTTAACGGCCACTAATTTTTCCGGGATCATACGGAAGGAAAAAATCTGATCCATACGCCCTCTTCCAGGTCTAAAGTCTCTTTAGGCCTCCCATTTAGGCCTTTCGAATCTCTCTTACATTCTTCTCGCCAATATTTTACCATACACTTTACTACCCAAGCTAATCAATCTGATAGCCCTATGACTTGCGCAGTCTACCTGTGAACTTTTGCAAATTTTTATACAAAACCTCTATTTATACAAAGGCGTGATGACTGAAGCTCGCCAAGTATCTGGGACCTACACAAACTAAACTAGGACAGGACAAGTCAAGGACAAACAAGACGGCCTAATATTTTTCTTAATTTTTTTTTAATCTGAAACTGTAAGCGGCTCTGGTGTAAAGTTCACAAAATGGCATTTAGACCAAATAGCCTTTCAACCGTCGAAATCCATACAATTGATATAAGTGATATATAATATGATTATTTTATTTATAAATATTTTCACCCTGTATCCCGTATGCAGCAGGGCAGACAGGGGGATCCTAGTGTTAAGACCCTCCGCTTGTCACTTTTAGGAAAAACTAAGCGCTTTGCGTCGCTTCCAGAGCGAAGATATGAAATATTCAATATTTCATTTCCTCGAGTATCAATCGAGGCCACAACCTGTCGCGTTTACAATCACACGCTTCCAGCCCTTCGCCACAACTGGCTTTTTATAATGGATATAAAAAATATTTTATTTTTTTCGAATACCCAGATTAAAAAGAGAAGAACATAGTGCAAGACTTCATTAAAGAAACTACAGTCATAATTAGTCAGTCCCTGTACTTTGAAAGTAACAAGGTGTTACAACACCGTGTCAAAGCCTTTGAGGGAAATAAAAAAGAAATGTAAATGCTATACATACGTCGTTAGTTTTATATATTATATATGAAATCTTTTGTAAAAAAGAGGCCAGACGTGGCGCAGCAGCACGAGGTGTGACTGTAAAACCGACTGGTTGTGGGTTCTATCCCCACTCGAGGAGATGAAATATTTAGTTAAATTTATATTTCCATTTTTTCGCTCTAGTGTCGAGTTTAAGCGTGGCGTTGAATTCTGCCACTCAAAACGCAGTGCCTCCAGAATTCGGCAGAAAGTGGGGAACGGAGTGTCTTAACACTAGGTTCCCTCTGCCTACCCTGCTGTGTGCGGGATACAGCGTGAAGCTGATTTTTTTTTTGCTAATTTGCTTATAATATTATGAAAATTCCGTAACTTAAAAGGTAAAACTGGAATCCTCATAGGATCACTATGTTGTCCGTGTGTACGTCTATTAACAGCATTTATCACGGGATCGTGTGCATATGCATGTTGTATGAAATTCGCCGCGTAATCAAAACCTATAGGGATAACTTTCGGTAGACCTACATTCATAAAATTTTGCATGAAATGAGAATTTACAATACAAATAAAGTAAAACATGCTAAAAGTGTACGTATTTCATAGAAAAAAATAATTATAAACTTATATCTCTACTTCATTTCATACAAAATGAATGCATATGTCCGCAGCCCGCAATCTACAATCCTTAACTGTTTTTTTTTTTCAATATTCAGGCAGAACTGTTATATACTGGCATACTGTTTTTTTTTTCAATATTGAGGCCAGTCGTGGCACAGCGGCACGAGGAGTGACTGTGAAACCGACTGGTTGTGGGTTCGATCCCCACTCGAGGAGATGAAATATTTACTTAAATTTATATTTCCATTTCTTCCCTCTGGTGTCGAGGTTAAACGCGGCGTTGAGTTCTGCCACTCAACACGCAATGCTTCCAGAATTCGGCAGAAAGTGGGGAACGGAGTGTCTTAACACTAGGTTCCCTCTGCCTATCCTGCTGTGTGCGTGAAGCTGATTTTGATTTTATTTTATTCGGGCAGAAATTAAAAAGATGAGATACTAATAGACAGTCCGTTCCTTTTACGACACTTCTAATACCAATTTTCCGAATTGTCAAAACCGTACTTTGCTTTGTTATCAGAGCAACCATAATATTAAATATTTATTCCTACCGAGTGGGAAACGAATCCAGAACCGCGTTAAGAGTCACACGCTTATGCCACTGCAAAACGATGGCCTCAAAGCGTGAGGCGTTGAATTCCGTCTCTCGATAAATAATGTATCGAATTTGAGCGAAAAGCGAAGTTTTTTAAGATTAGGTTATCCCTACCACTTACATATACGACTTACACCACCTTAAAGCTAACTAAATAAAAACAAATACTATAAAAGTATAGTTTCATTCTTTTCTATTACTTCTTTTCTTTTGTTGATCAATACTAGTAAATATTAACACAATAATATTACTTAAAGTGACGTTAAATATTTGTATAGCTACTGTAACTAAGTGAGACGGGACTAAGACACCTTTCTGTTATTGACATCTTCTACGGGGCTGATGTCGGTTATTTTGTCTTAAAAGTATATTTTGTAGACAACAGCTAGATGAGGGATAATCTAGTTTAATGAAATTCTGTTATATTTAGATGTTTTATAGCAGAACGGAAGTATTTTAATGGAAATGGAATGTCATAACACTAGGTTCCCAGGTTCCCTCTGCCGGGGTATTAAGAAATTCTGACTGTAAACAGGATTAAGATTCTAAAAAATATGATCGGGTACGAGCGAAATCAAGAATTTATGCATCGTTTTTGATGCATTTTTTTTTTCAAATTCGCCGCGTAATCAAAAATAGCGTACTTTTCGTGGACCTTTGGTTATGAAATTTATTTGACAAGAAGAGAGATACAATATAAAATAAATACATTATATTCATTGCTCTTTTTAATGGTAAGGGTTGCCTGGAAGAGATCATCTGTGGTGATTAGCCCGCCTTTACACCATATCTTTCCATTGTCTTTTTTTTATTGTTTTAATAAATTAAATAAATAAATAAGGAAAAAAATCCGAAAATTGAGAATTTATAGGTATTTCATATAAAAAAAATTAAAACTATATTTACAATTCATTTCATACAAAATGAGAGCATACGCCCACAAATTGAAGTTTGTGGGCTAATTTTTTACAAATTGTACTTCCCATTGCCTACAATCCTAAAATTGCCACGGAAGGTTCGGTGGACGAGTCCGATTCGCAATCACCCGGTATTTTTATACCATACTACAGGAACAAAAAGTAAGAAATTTAAAAAATATATATGGAAATCGAATACAGTACTAAAGAGTATTATTTCATGAATTTCATTAGAACTGAGTCACTAAGGATAAACTTTTTAATGACATAATTAGGTTTGAGTTCATTGGGAGACTAATTAAGGATTAAAATTTAATAAAATCACGAAGCCATGGAAATGGAAAGGGACAGCGTAACACTGCAAATGGAGAATGATTGTGGGTTCGATTCCAACCCGAAGTACACATTTTAATTTTCTCGCTATAGTAAGAAATAAGAAATTTAGTAAAAACCGTCAGTCAACAAGCAATGGCAGAAATTCGGGCAGAAGCGGACTCCCGTTTCCCCCTGAGTTAACATTAGATTCTATTTGTTTACCCTGTTATAAGCATGAAGCTATGAAAAGCGTATCCTATATATAATCTAATATTGTAAATGAGATTTTTTTTTAGATTGGAAGTTTGTTCCATGTATCATAGAAAATACTAAACGGATTTAGGTAAAACTTTAAAGTGACATGCCTAGATTATAAATCTATGTATTTATATAAACATTTCATATAATTTGCCTATAATACAATAACAAGTATGAGCGGGCGAAGCTGCATTAGGGTTGCTATTATACATATATATTTTTTAAAAAATGCAAGCGTCGCTAATTGCTTGGACAGATTGCAGACCGCTTTCGCCTGTTTGGCTTTGGTACCGTGTTCATTATAATGCTTATTTGCTACCCCACTTTCTAATTGGCTGCATTTTTTCTATAATTGGATGTTTATTTCCGTGTTTGGGGTCAATATAATTAATCAAAAATCAGTTTGTATTAAAAATGATATTCAATTCTAGTGTTAATAAATTGGATATTACACTCCCTTTTCACCCTCTCTTGTCCCATTCTTTATATAGATTTTTACAACGCATAAAAATATAGATATGGGAGTTCAATAGAATATACTAATCTAATTCTAAGGATCTATAATATATGACAAATAGTTAAATTACAATAAATTATATTTTATATTATTACACAGTTACAAATCGACCTAACAAAATAGTCCTAAAAATAGAACCCAATGCTAAGACGACCAATGCCTATACTTATAGCTACTTTCAAAATATGCTTCCATCATTATTTTAAGGCCGCCGTAGGCCCAGTGGTACAGCGTTAGTATTACAGGTTGGATTCCCACTCGGGGAAATGCATTATTTAACATTTCAATTACCTCGCCACGCACGCCACAGCGCAGCGTTGAGATCTGCCACTCAACACGCAATGTTTAAAAAATGTTGCCGAAAATGGCGAACGGAGTCTCTAAACATTAGGTTCCCTCTGCCTTCCCCGCTATATGCACAACACAAAGTGAAGCCAAAAAAAGTACATATTTAGATAAACACAAAAGTATTAGCAAAAATAAAAGCTCACGGAACCACAACGATTGATGGTCCACTTATTTAGAATTCCTTTTCGTAGAACACCTGTGGATAATTAATGCTGCGGCAGACGTTTATTGATAGTACAGACGGAGTTAGTGCTAACATCGTTTTGTATTGGATGTTTTCTTTTTATTACACGAATAAAGGGAAATTTGTGTTTAATTATTATATTATTCTTTTTTTTTTATAAAATAAAAATAAATCAGTTCGCTGTATCCCACAGGCAGAGGGAGCCTAGTGTTAAGACACTCCACTCTCAATTTTCCTAAAATATGTAAGTAATGGATAATAATATGCATGTTTAATACACTGCCTGAATGCCCTGGGTATTTTATACATTGCCAAAGTATAATATAGAATACCTGAATTTTAGAGATAGCCGGTAGTATATAACGTAGGAGAGTCGTAAAATAAAAAAAATCTACTAACCAATAATAAGCATCTTGAATTTGATATAATTTCGATTCAATTTGTCACTACTGACAGATTACTTACCACTACCAACAAATTAATCATTTAATACAATGCGGACGTCATGGCGCAGTGGGTTGTAATGAAAAGTATGTATAGTGCGGGTATATAGATTCGATCTCCACTCAAGGGAATGCTTATCGTATAGAGATAAAACTTTACATTAATATAACTTTTACATCAGAATAACTCATAGACTAATCTCGAAATATGGATGGAGAGCTGAGAACGGAGTGTCTTAGCACAAGGTAAAAAGAGTCTAGTGTTAAGACATTCCGTTCGTCAAGCGCGAAACAAAACACAAACAAACAAACTTTTTTTTTATTATCAGCTTCACGCTGTATCCCGCACACAGCAGGGTAGGCAGAGGGAATCTAGTGTTAAGACACTCCGTTCTCCACTTTTAGCCGAATTCTGGTGGCATTGCGTGTTGAGTGGCAGAACTCAACGCCGCTTTTAACCTTGACACCAGAGCGAAGAAATGGAAATATACATTTAAATAAATATTTCATCTCCTCGAGTGGGGATCGAACCCACAACCAGTCGGTTTAAACAGTAAAACAACCAAAATTAATATTCCTCTCTACATAATAAACTAACACATTCCAAACTGAAGTCTATACAACATTTGACTCGTGTAATAAAGGTGAAAATGAAGTACACACTCAATACACTGACAAGGAATTCGTAGTCGCGGGTTAATAGAAACATCTAAATACCTATAGATGGTAGGAACTATTTGTGAATGTGAACTTCATTAATTGAAAGTTAATATATTGCGTAATTTAGTTACGATTTATGTAGTTGTTTAATTATACTACAGTAGTGTTGCGCTGGCGGCTTCGTCCGCTTGCACTTCTGCAATATAATTGTATGTTTTTAAGCTTTACGCAGTAAATAAGTGTATGAGGTAGGACTATTGCTAAGATTACGCCGTTCCCATTAATTTTCGAAATATTATGAGTGTTTGTGACAGAACTCAATGCAGCGGTTAATCTTGTTACCCAATAATTCATTCTTCCGAGTGGGAATCAAACCTAGAACTATCGCGTTACAGTCTGTGCCTGCCTCGCGGGGCTTACAATAAGTGTCTGAAAAACAATAAAACAAAACAAAACTTTAGTCCAAATAACATTTAATATCAGAATTTAACTAAGTTTAGCCTATATACAGTCTAGAACAGTAAGCAAATATAGCCCAAATCAGAAATTGTAATTTAATAAACGAATTTGGAGCGTCAGAATACAGTAATCCTTAGGGCTGTTGCTCTCTACTCTTGAGCCAGCGTACCTGTTTGAACTGTATCAATTGATAGAATATACTGAATGGCTTCTAGTATACTATAGATTCTATAAAATCTAAATACATTGAAAGACCGAAATCTAGAACCAGATCGTATGAACGTATCATGTCTATATTTCACATGAAATCGATGTAAGATGCTTTTCTACATGTTAATATAATCAGTCATCAGATCAATTTGTTAAATCTACATGTTAATATAAGCTTTGGAGTGATTGTGAGCGTTTGTGTTTTATATGACAGAAATTGTAAATTGAACCATGTTAAGATATTATAAGGCCAGTCGCGGCGCAGCGGCACGAGGTGTGACTGTAAAACCGACTGGTTGTGGGTTCGATCCCCAATTTATATTTCCATTTTCTTCGCTCTGGTGTCGAGGTTAAGCGCGGCGTTGAATTCTGCCACTCAACACGCAATGCCTCCAGAATTCGGCAGAAAGTGGGGAACGGTGTGTCTTAACACTAGGTTCCCTCTGTCTACCCTGCTGTGTGCGGGATATAGCGTGAAGCTAATTTAATTTAATTTAATTTTTTTTAAGATATTATCGAGGCCGTCGTGACGCAGGGGCACAGGTGTCCGACTGTAACCACGATGGTTATGGGTTCGATGGTTGTGGATTCAGACCCAATGTTTTTAACGCTTTGTTCTCTACTTTCCAATTTTAGAGACATAGCGTGTTGTGTGTATCAGTATCAGTGGGAGGAAATTAAAATAATTCATAGGCCCGAGTGGCCACTGTCCCATGGCGGCTTTACATTTTTTTTTGTTTATTATATATGTAAAAATTTAGATAGATACAGTTAAAGACATCGTAGTGAAGTAGCGGGACTCAACGCCGCACTTTGCGTCAACGTGAAAATATTAAACATTTCATTTCCGCTATAGAGAATTTGAACCCACAACGTGTCGCGTTTACAGTCATACGCTTGTGCCCCAGCTCCACAACTGGTCTCCTATATTTTAAATCTTTACCAATAATTCAAAATATTTATCACACAATCATCACATCCACAAACATTATCTCGGATGAAAGCTCCCTCCCTCGGTCGCTGGTCGTCTAAGCTGGGCCTCCCTTGGGTCAACCAAGGGTCTCACCTGGCTGGGCTGACCGCCCAGGGAGCACTATAGCTCATCTCATCCTGATTTCTCCCTTGGCTCTCAGGCCATACCCCGATGACGCAGGCATATTAATGTCTGCCGTGTGAGACTACAGCCAGAGGGCTCATTGCCCTGATGC
>JAATLQ010035976.1:0-33840 GCA_013421005.1 Heliconius erato x Heliconius himera | reverse complement strand
AGGTAGTTGCTGTTGTTTATAATTTCTTTCGTTAAAGTTTTCTTTTGTTTGTGTCATTTGCTTAAGTGTGTGTTTTTTAAACAATTGGAACATCCTTATTGGAACTACGAAAATGCGGGTTGCATTAAGGTTTAAATAATTTTCACATTAGTAATCTTAAGTGTTTTGCAAACATAGGTACATTACATGAATAATTCAGTAGTTAAAGCGGGCGAAGCCGCGAGCGGGTCGCTAGTTTACAAATAAATACATATATTACTACTCATATTGTCACAAATATCACTAAATTATGTATTAATTTCCGATTCCGTTCACTTGTAAGCAACAATTAAATTTAAATATATCAATTTGGACGCTTCAAACGACCCCTAAGGGGGTTGTTCTAGGACTGTCAAACCACTTAACCCCTAAGGAGTTATCACTCTGACTTTCAATGACTTGTATTGGGTATAGTCTAATTTATTGGGACGGCTTGGACGGGATTGACATAGCGTTAAATCTTATACGGCCTTCTAGTTTATTAGCGTATTTTGTTAGAAACAATTCAGGGCAACTGAACATCAAGATAAGTTGAAATTGAAGTCAGTTGTAACGCACAGGCACAAGCGTCCGACTGTAAGCACGATAGGTTGTGGGGTTCGATTTTTACATGAAATGAAATATTAAATACTGTTGATGAAATATTAAATAATAATTTCATTTCCTCGATCTGGTAACGAGGCAAAGTGCGGCGTTGTGTTCCGCCACTTAACACACAATGCCACGCAATGCCTCCGGACTTTGGCGGAAAATGAGGAATAGACTAACTTCTACTTACTAGAGAACTACCTTGCTATGTGCGGGATACAACGTGAAGCTGAAAAAAAGAAACACTACGCTACGGCTGTGGGTTCGATTCCTACTCGAGGAATGAAATATTTAGGTAATATTTTCTTTTTCTCACTCTGATAATGAAGCAAAGCACGACGCTCACTTCCACCACTCAACAGCCAATGTCTCAAGAATTCGGCGGAAAATGAGAAAGACAAGTATCTTAATGAAAACAGAGTGTCTTAACACTAGGTTCCCCTCTGCCTATCGTGCATTGTACGGGGTACAACGTAAAGCTAAAAATATTAAAAGCTATAAAAATTAAATCAGATACTTATAAAATGAAATAGCTGTTAAAATGTTCTCACAGTATTATACAATAGCTCTATCATTTTAATGTTCCAAGTTCCAGTTTGAAATAAAGTTGTTATATCTGAGTGTCCATATAAAGTCACGACATCGCGTATGAATGTTAATGTTAGTTATTTTATTCCAATATTTCTCTACTAACATTCTTATCTTTTACGTTTCATGGTTTGGATTTCATTGTTTTTTTTTTATTTTTATAAAGAAAATAATAATACTGATTAATAAAATAATAATTATTATTTTTATATTTAAAAGTTTTTTTAAATATTATAATAGAGTTTTTTTATAATAGAGTATTGTTACTATGATATTTGTATATAGTATTTATTAAGAAAACGTAACGGAATTTGAACCCGCGCCGAATTTCTTAATAAGTATTTTTCTTTCCTAAGTGTGGACTAACACTTTAAAAACGTGAATCTCTGTTGCGCTTAATTTAAACTATTAATATAAAAAGACGTTATAATTGTTTTGAATTATAACGCCTAATATTTTTTACTAGCTTACTTAAACCAATCTTTTATCAATTAAAATTGACAGATTTTTAAACATAACTTGCGGAATATTTAGGACTTTCATTTGTATAGCTCCGTCCTCCACTTCCTTCCACCGTTCTGGACGGTGTGTTGGGTGGCGGTCGCCAATTGACACAACAGCGGAGATACTGGTACGCATTGCTTTGGGAAAACACCTTATCGTGACAGATGAAACGTTGCAGCCCTCAAAAGGCTTGGCAGGGCAAACCTTCAAAAAGCGCGTCTACCTCTACCTTAAAGGCCGGCAACGCACCTGCAGCTCCTCTGGTGTTGCACGGGGTCGTGGGTGGCGGTAGTCACTTACCATCAGGTGACCCGAACGCTCGCTTGCCTTGTCTTTTTCAATAAAAAAAAGCATTTCATGGTAAGGAAGGCTTGTCCGCAGTGAAAATGTCGTGTTATATTGTGGTTAGAGCGCAGAAATAACTTTATCACTCTGTGTGGGAAATTAAACTCACGACTTTCGCCTTTGAAGTCAGCCTTGCCGCTGCGTCTAGACGGCTTCTAATAATTAAAAAAAAAACTTCCAAGCTTTCAAAATCCTACACGATTTCAACAGCATTCACCAAATGTTCAACATTTTCAGTAATTTGTAAATGACAATTTTAAGTATAACAATAAAGTACACTGTTGTTATCACGAGAAATTGGAGCATCAACGACGTGATTAATATTATCTCAGTGCTGGATGCCAGTTTCTTGGAACAGAGTATTTTTTGAACAATTTATCTTAGATATTAAATTGTGTTTTTTTTTATTAAAATAATGTAAATGTTTGTGATTTTTATATTTTCTTCTTAATCGTCACGCTTATGATGAAAAGCACATTTATTTCTTGTTCTTTTTTATACTTTCTTACTTATGGCTGACTGAGGAATATTATGTAAATAAAGAAAAATAAGAATATTATATTAAAGTTTGTATAATTTTTATACACTCTGCTACATCCAATATATAGTAGGATAAGCAGAGGTGTTAATTTCCCGCTCTTCAATTTCCATAAATTTTTGAAACATTGTGTGTCGATTGACGAAACTTAATATCGCGTTTTGTCTTGTTGTTGTATGACGAGGGACTGAAAAACATTTCTTATTCGAAATCGAACCCACAACCATCGAATTTACTGTCAACGACACGACAAATATATTTTACATTGTTCAGTGAAATATTTTTCAAAAGCATACATCTACGATCCATAAACTCCCTGGTCACAATAACAAAGAATAATTATAATATCAACAGAGCAAAACAAAAGCACAAACGCAAAATGGTAATATATTTTACATGTCCTAATTCAAAATTATAATAACCGATATGTACGATTAAATCTCGCATGAAATTTACATAATGTGCACAGTACAATGAAAATTAGTACCATTATATTCGGTTTTAACTGAAATTTTAACAGGAATCGGTATTTATTAATATTAATAGGTATAATCAATGCTTAACATCGATGTTTAGACGAGGCTAAATGTATTAGATAGTTGTAGGATCCAATCTCTATTGCAAATTTTATTATTAATAATAAAATGTTTTAAATAAGTAATAATAATTGTATCTGTATATTATTTTCCACAATCCTGTGTACAATAGGGTAGGCAGAGAGAACCTAGTGTTTAGACACTACGTTCCACCGACTGATTTTCGAGCCATTGCGTGTTAAGTACTGGAACTTGGCTTTAAGTTCCGCGTTGAACAGTTTCACACTGTATCCCATACACAGCAAGATAGACAGAGGGAACCTAGTGTTAAGACACTCCGTTCCCCACTTTCTGCCGAATTCTGAAGGCATTGCGTATTGAGTGGCAGAACTCAACGCCGCGCTTAACCTCGACATCAGAGCGACGAAATGGAAATATAAATTTAAGTAAATATTTCATCTCCTCGAGTGGGGATCGAACCCACAACCAGTCGGCTTTACAGTCACACTTTGTGCCACTGCGCCACGACTGGCCTATATAGGGATATTTGTTCTACTGTTAAATTTAAAACAATAATATATTAATTGTTCCACCCTCATAATTAGTATTACATACTATACTATTATGAAAACTGGCAAACAGCCAGTCGCTATGTAATAATAACAGTCATTTATTATGACACTTTACAATATATACATCATATTATATAATTTATATATAAACTGTAAACTGGTTGTGGGTTCGATTCCCACTCGAGCGAATTAAATATTTACTTAACTTAACTTACCTTAACTTCACGTTTTATCCTTAGCGGGGTAGTCAGAGCGAACGGGGCGCCAAAAGCTACGGTCTCTACGTACCTCTTTCGCCTCGTCCAATGTCATCAATCTCTTCATACATGCCCTCCGGTGGGTCCTCATGCTTTTTACGTGACCTTCCTCCAGTATCTTTAATATTGTGTTTTCGAAAGTCAGCCGAGGGCCCGCTATCTCTCTTACCACTCATTTCTCCATCATAAATCGTTTTTGTTATTCTTTCTTCACTCATTTGTTCGACGTGCCGGAACCAGCCGAGTACGTTCTTCTTGATTCTCACCGAAATATTTATTTAATTTTATATTTTCATTTGTTCGCTCTGATGTCAAGGCAAAGCGCGTTGATTTCCGCCACTCAACACACAATGCCTCTAAAATTAAGAACGGAGAAAATTAAGAAAATTAGGAACGGAGATTTTTAGCACTAAGTTTCTTCCTTTCCTTGATATAATAAATGTATAATAATTTATTACAAATATTCTCTAAAACGATTCGAATTTACAACTACCACATATTATTCCGTTTTAAATGTTACTTTTCCTATATAGATAGATATATTTTATCTCCGTCATACAAAAACTATAATAATACAAATTTTACAAATAAAACTCTGATCTGGACTCGTAGGAACAGTCAACTTCACTCAATAGAATCCCGGCGGAGGCTCCCACCAACTTTTGACAGTTCAAAGTGAACCGATAAGCTTTAAATGACGTCCACGATCGAATCGAGCTTATCACTTGAAACATAAAATATTATAGATTCATTTGTATTGGTTTTATATGGTCTAGTATTTTTTTTTTAAGTTTCACGATGTATTCCACACATAGTCTTGCAGGCAGAGTGAACCTGGGAACCTAATGTTAAGACACTTCGTTCTCATTAAGACACCCGTTCCTTATTTTTTGCCGAGTTCTGGGAATCATTGCGTGTTGAATAGCGGAAATCAATGCCGCGTTTTGCGTCGTTACCATAGAGCGAACTTAATTTTATTATCCATATATATAAAAGGACTTGTGCTGACTGACTGAGGTAAGACGCACGCAGAGCCGTAACCGCTGATGGTAGAAACGTGAAATTTGGGCAGATGTTTATTTTCATATTCTGGACATCCACTAAGAAGGGATTTTGAAAAATTTTAACCCTAAAGGGATGAAATAGGGGTTGAAAGTTTGTATGGAAAAAAAATTTAATCTGTACCGATTTTTATAAAATTTGAAATTCATACTCTTAAAAATATTTCATTGAACACGTATTTCATGGTTTTTAAGAATTCACCCCCTAAGGGTTCAAATAAGGGGTTGAAAGTTTATATGGAAAAATCTTTAAATTGCCACCGATTTTAATAAAAATTTAAATTCAGACTGTTAAAAATATTTTATTGAACACGTGTTTCGTGGTTTTTTTAGAATTCATTCCTAATAAGCGGGCGAAGCCGCGCGCGCCCTCTAGTCTATATATATAAAAGGACTTGTGCTGACTGACTGAGGTAAGACGCACGCAGAGCCGTAACCGCTGATGGTAGAAACGCGAAATTTGGGCAGATATTTATTTTCATATTCTGGACATCCACTAAGAAGGGATTTTGAAAAATTTTAACCCTAAAGGGATGAAATAGGGGTTGAAAGTTTGTATGGATTTTTTTTAAATTGGCACCGATTCTGATAAAATTTTAAATCCAGACTCTTAAAAATATTTCATTGAACACGTGCTTCATGGTTTTTAAGAATTCACTCCCTAAGGGTTCAAATAAGGGGTTGAAAGTTTATATGGAAAAATCTTTAAATCGCCACCGATTTTTATTATTAAAAAAAAATAATTTCAGACTGTTAAAAATATTTTATTGAACACGTGTTTCGTGGTTTTTTTAGAATTCACTCTTAATAAGCGGGCGAAGCCGCGCGCGTCCTCTAGTATTAAATATTTAATTTCCTGCAGTGACAATCGAACCCAAAACCGTAGCGCGTATCTTTGTCGTTTCATATGTATTATTCAATTTATATAAAAATGATATATAAAAGCAAAAAATATATTTTTAGTATTTAAGTATCTCCTGTATCCAGTAGGCAAATGGGTGGAGACTAGTCGCCGCCTACTTACTACTACCTTCCATAGAAACGTCAGAAAATCATCTCTCAGTGCTTTGCACTTCTCAAGTAACCTGAAAAATTTCAGCGTTCTACGCCACGTAGTACCAGCTGCTCGTTGTTTCTCAATCACCTAGACGAATTGTATACATTATAACATAAAACAAACACATTCTAATTACAAAACAATAATAATAAAAAAAAAATGTTTGAAAAGAATAAAAAAAAAAAGAAGTATTATTTACAAATCACAAAAGATATTTAGAGCGCGAACGAAGGCTCGATGATCAATACAGTGGTATAGTACAGCAATATCGAAATGGCGTAGTTTTAAAATGAATGATCCAATATAACTCTTAATCGTAATGCGACCAACAATACACCATTGTCTCATCTCTCTTGATATAGAGGCGCGCCTTGATATATGTACGATCGGAGAGGGTGCTTATAAATTTAGATTTTTTTTGTTTGTTATAGCACACTAGGCAGAGAATATCTATGATACCCTTTTTTTTACTGTTTTCTGTCCTTTTTGGACCATCGCGTGTTAAATTATTAAAAAAAAAAATTGCTTCAGACACTCCGTTCCCCATTTTCTGCCGAATTCTGGAGGCATTGCGTGTTGAGTGGCAGAACTCAACGTGGCGCTTTGCCTCGACACCAGAGCGAAGAAATCGAAATATAAATTTAAATAAATATTTCATCTCCTCGAGTGGGGATCGAACCCACAACCAGTCGGTTTTACAGTCATACTTTGTGCCACTGCGCCACGACTGGCCTCAAATAATTAAATTTTTGGAATTTTGTTGTGCTGTCTGACTACAATTTGCTTTCTTTCTTTTCGCTGCATATAGGGTAAGTAGAGGGAATCTATCAAATTTGAGACACAGTGTATCGTGTAGCAGAACTCAACGCCGCGCTTTGTCTTGTTACCAAAGCCAGAATATAATTCATTTTCCCCTAATGGGATTCAAACCCACAATCACAGTCAGACATTGTGTCTCTAATAATAATACTTATATCATTTATAATATATCGTAGATATCAGAATTTAGGTCTCGTAAAAAAAAATATATAATTTTAAAGTTGCACACTTATTTAGTGAATATACTACAATTATATTCGCTAAGGGAGCCGAATGAATGACGCAGTAAAGTACAGAGTAGTGTTGTACAAAAACTTTATTTTATTACTTTATTATATTTATATATAAAAACATCATAGAGTGATGTGTTACGTATAATAATGTTTAGATATATATAATATATTGTCGGTAAGAAAATTGCTTCACTCTTTTCTCCGCATTTGCCTATCAGGCGAATGCGACTTGGTGTTGAGACACTCCGTTCCCCATGCAACACCGATTTGTTGAGAAAACTACTTGTTGAGGAATTGAAAATAGTTCATTCCTTTCAATGGGAATCCCACCAAGCCTACAACCGTTGTTCGTTTTTTACTACTCACTATTTCTTTTAAAAGATTATCTAAATAAAAATCATACTAGTTGGTAAACTGCAGTAATACTGTAAACAAATAATTAGCAAAACAAATTTAATTCATAAATATTATGCAATTAATTTTTATAAATTATTTAATGTTAATTAAACAAATAAAATATTTAAGAATACTCTTAAGTGACATTTAGTTTTTGAATAAAAAAGCTCATTTCTATAAAATATAATATTGTACATATATCTAAGATGTATATTTATTTAAATAAGATTAAAATGTTTTAAGTGACTTAGAAATGATCTATGACCAAATTTACCTCTCAACTTATATGAGTTTTACATATTAATTATTTAAATTTAAACCATTAGGAAGAAGTTTTATTTTTTTCAGTTCTTTAATATATAGCAGGGTAGACATAAAGACCTAGTATCCAGACACTCCATTCTTCACTTCCAGTCAGAATAAGAAAATTGTCAATCAGACAAGATAAAGTCAAGATTATTCGAAGTAGGTCACGAATAATTCACGCAATTTTCTTCACAGCTTATGTTATACGGATGTTTCGTGAAATTATAAAAGCCCTGATTTAGTTTATAACGTGATATTTTTTTTTAATTGTATTTTTTCACATTTAATTTTACCACAAATCTAAACCTGTTAAAAGTATACATATATAAATATCCGTTTACTCTAATACAAATATAATGTGAAAACAATCCGAAATTAAAAAAAACAACAAAATAATTTATGACTTAACAATTTTTCCTTAAAAAAGTAATAAATCACTACTCTCTCTACATCTAACTCGTCTATGGAACAAGCAAGTCAGTCAGTATAGAAGAGAGTCGGGGCAACAAATAGCTATTGTTGAGGCGGTACCGTCGCTTTGCTCTAATGTACAGTGATTCGCATCGAGTGCGGCGTGAGTTTTATACTAATATACAGTACGGTCGACGAGTCCTGGCCACCCTGAAGTTGGGCTTTCTACACTTTTGTGGATTGGTCACTCAGAATGAAAATAATAAAAAGTAAGAAAAAAATTAAAATAAAATCTGCGCAGCCATCTACATCTAACTTCAAAGCTGCCACGACTCGTCATCCGTACTATACAAGTAAGTGTAGGATTACTCTGTTAATTGTTGTAGGGTATTTGAGTACTTCCTCGTAGTTTTGATTTTTGATATTTTTTCTATATATGACTTTCCGTAGGAACCGTACAATACAGCATCTGACTGTAAATGCGATCATTGTGGGTTCGACTCTCGCTCGCGGCATTTTTTTTTTCTTTCTAGTCAGAAGACAAAGGGCGACGTTGAGTACCTAGCTGTACATAATACACGATTAATGCCTTGAAAATTAGTTGGTGTATGGGGGTACGGAATGTCTTCATTTATTTATTTAGTTATACATATCAATTTACATTTAAATATTCTTTGGCTATACTAATACAATTACATATACCTACAACTAATAACAGATGAACCCAAAAAAAATCACATTACGTTATATATAAAAAAATATTAAACAACACTAGTTTTAACACTAGGTTCTGCTTGCTCTAAAATATTCGAAATATATAATAAAGCAAAAAAATTTCAAATTAATATTATACCACTTAAGCTTAAATAATATAATAGTAATAATAATAATAATAAATGCCATATTGATAAGTATCATTATTAATAATTACATCATTATAGGACCAAACCAAAAGCATTATACAGATTCTTTTATGCATGCTTTAAAAATATTATATTGTTTTGAGTACACTTCAAATTTTGTATAGTTGACTCTTGTCATCTGTTATATTATCCTGTTTTCAATATACTAAATAAATAAAAGCTAGAGACTATCGTGACACAGGGGGACAGCTCTTAAATATATATGCGATGGTTGCGGGTTCGATTATATTTAAATTACTTTTACTTCATGGGTCTAGGAAAGTGCGGCGTTCAGTTCTGCTACGACCACGCAAAGTTTCAATGAATTTGATATTTCTATAATAAAAAATGTATCCTATACTTTGTAAAAACCGATTTTGATTAAATATAATTCCATACTCTCTCTCTCTGGTTTTCAAATCATGAAACAGCTAAGAGCAAAATATTATTTTGCTAAGATTTTGTCTGTCTAAACCGCAAATCATGAAGAAAAGCAAAATTTCGCGTAGTACATGCATATAAGCTTTTCTAAGATCTCAACTTAGCCGTATAACTTTTGTGTCCTAGAACGTTAGATCTTGATTGTAACTTACCAACATAGAATAGAACAAAGTGCCTCGTCAAGTTGGAGGAACTCCTTTGAAAAGATTTTTGCTACATTCTTAACTTTACTGTTTGGGTTATTGTTAAATTATTATTTGAAACACCAAAAAAAATACAGACAAATTCTAAATCTAAATCTAAAGCTCCATTGGCAGTTTGATGAATGCCGCTTAAAGCCTGTAATTTTGTAATGAGAGTAATGAGATGTTAAAATGTTCTAAGAAATTGTTGTATTTAAAAAGGTAAATATTTAAATAATAAATACTTTATATACGCACTTATACAAAGCTTATCTTAGTTATTAGAATATTATTTTGATTATTTGAGAATATGATATAGTATGTTGGTTATAGTGTAGATAGTTGTAGGTTCGATTCTCGTTTGGATGAATCTCATGCGTGTTGCAGAAGATGCATTTGAGAAATTATGATTTATTATAAAACTTATTAGGTTGTTGATTTAAAAATTTACCCATAATAAAAAATAAAAATAATTTAAATATAACCGTCCCCTACAACCATCGTGCAAACAATGAACTGTCACTAATATATATTCTACACATAATTAAACTTCACTGAATTTGACAAAAATATATTGGAAAATACCGAAATGAGAAGCCGTCGTGGCGCAGAAGCACAAGTGTGCGTGGAGATATTTATTATTGAAATATTTAATGTTTTCATTTCCTCGCTCTGGTGACGAGGTAAAGTATGGCGAGGTAAAGTATTGAGTTCCGCCACTCATCACGCAATGCCTCAAGTATCCGGCATAATATGGAGAACGAAACTTTCTACATGGAGAACAGAGTATATTAATGCTAGATCCCCAGGTTCCCTCTGTCTAACATGCCATGCGCTAAATACATCGTCAAACTAAAAATAAAATTATTAGACAATTCAAAACACTAGCTAAATTGTGTAATATTTGCAAAAGTCCTTGATAGCTTTAAGCCATAGTAATATATTTACTCCCGTATAACCCGTAGTACACGTTAAAGCAGGCTAGGCCAAGGCTATGAAACCTAGTGCTTAGACACTTCGTTTCGTAATTTCCTATTATATTAAAGTTATAAATTTAAAAAAATATAAACAACATGTTTGCAATGAAAAAATAAACAAAGAAACCAGTCTTGGTGATATATATTTTGGGCTCTACATAATATAAATTTAATACAGTTGAAACTAGTAAGAAACTAAAGAAAAACAATTGTAGTGATTCCAAATTGCTCCAACGAATTCAAAGGATTGGATTTTAGATTGGTCTGTAACTAAAGTTTGTTAAGTCAGTTTACGCTTAACTTTAAAATAGAGTTTAGTTTTCAATTTATTTGTTGAGTCTATAGTATAATGACAATTTTCTATTTAAATGCTGAAAACGAATATTTTTACCGTTTTTTTTTATCAGCTTCACGCTGTATCCCGCACACAGCAGGATAGGCAGAGGGAATCTAGTGTTAAGACACTCCGTTCCCCACTTTCTGCCAAATTCTGGAGGCATTGCGTGTTGAGTGGCAGAACTCAACGCCGCGCTTTGCCTCGACACCAGAGGGAAGAAATGGAAATATAAATTTTAAGTAAATATTTCATCACCTCGAGTGGGGATCGAACCCACAACCAGTCGATTTACAGTCACACTTTGTGCCACTACGCCACGACTGGCCTCTTCATTATTACTTATATTATATTTACCGTATTAAACCGTATCGTAATTTTTATATATATTAATATATAAGCAGTATAATATTTTGGTGTTACCGAATTTTGCCGAGTACCTGACAAAGGAAACTATTAAACATAGAAAGTTGAAATTTGGCATATATGTGGTATGTGCAACTTATCTACATTACAATTTATCGAAATTCCTCTGAAAATTCCGGTAAAAATGCGGACGTTTCATTTTACGTCCGGCGTCCGGCACTAGTATTTTATAAACTCGATTATATTTTTTTTTATATTGCTCTAGTTGTATGACGCAGGCAACAATATAATTTTTATTTTTAATATATAAATAAATAAAAATAAAATAGCTTCACACTGTTTCCCTCTAATAGCAAAGTAGCAGAGAAAACCGCATGTCAATGTACCTTTTTTATCGTAGAGTAAATCTCGTACGTCAAAAGGCCGAAGTTAGAGTCCGCATTATGCAAATGACTATCAAACCTAAACATTTCGTATTCGATAAAAGTGTACCCCGCAAATAAGATTAAGTAAGAGTGTCAATACACTCCGTTCCCATATGCCCACCAAATATTTTTTGAGACATTGCGTGTTGAGGGCTGGAACTCAACGCCGGGCTTTGTCTTATGTCACGTCTTTCTAGAGACATTTATCAAAAGAGGTGTTTCCCGTATAAATTTCGATCCTGTTACAAAAAATAGCCTATATGTTGCAACAATCCCCTCTATTTTAATGTTAGTTTCATAAAAATCGATTCAGGGGACCCGAATATTAGCCACGACAAACAGAAAGAAAAACAGATGGACAAAAAAAAAATTGTTTGTGTTTTGACATCGCATAAACATTTATATGCACTTGAAAAAACACGGTCATTTTGAAATCACAGACAAGCGCTTCAAATTTATTTACCGTATATCTGTATAAATGGAAAGTGCATTATAAAGTTCAGATACTCCTTACTTTCTTGTTTTGTCGTTTATCTTGTCGCCAGAGAGAGAGATAAACGAAAATACTTCATACTCCTGAGTGGTAATTGAATCCACAACCATCGCGCTTAGACGAAGACGCTACGACAGCCTCCAGCCGGTATCCCACTGCGCTACTACAGCCTTATGCACTTTTACTTATTATTCTATGAATTTATTTTCAATATATATATTTATACGAGAATTGTAAATTCAAATATTGTTAATGATTCATATTTTATAGGGAACGGAGTGTTTTAACACTAGGTTCCATCTGCCTACCCTGCTGCGTGCGGGATACAGCGTGAAGCTGATTTATTTATTTTTATTTATTTTTTTATGTTTTATAGTTTTATTTTATAAAATACTCGTATTAGTACATTTTCATATCTTGGTGTAAGTCATAAATTTCAGAACCACAACTGAGTATAAATTTTAAAAGCATTTTGATATACAGTAAGATTGATGCATTTCGTTATAATTTAAAAATATGTGTATGTAAACCGAAATAACATTAATGACATCGGAAGTGTTTGTATGTTATTTGGAAAGATTATAAGTACCTGATGAAATATTCAAGTTTAAATTATTTTTTTCGGTGTCGTTACCGCTGATTTCAAAACGTGATGTAATGATTTCTCTGTTATCTTTGCCTATCCAGCCGGGAAAAAGTGTGAACCTGTATTCTGTAACCCGATCTGATCAGGTAAATTACTGTATTCTTTATTTTAGCTTCACTCTGTATCTTGTCATAGTTGGGTAGGCAGAGGGAATTTGGGGAACCTAGTGTTAAAACGCACAGGCATTGCATGTTGAGTGGCGGACCTCAATATTCCTCGTTATTAAAGCGAAAAAATTAAAATATTAAGTATTTTATTGAGTGGAAATCGAACCCACAACTGTTCCGTTTGCAGTGACACCTTTCTGCCACGGGGCTACGACGGGCTTACTGTATTCAAATTGGTTAAATTGTAATTTCTCCTTCATATTTAACGCTATGTTAATAATACTATAGTATAGATACTATAAGAGACATATGTCTCTAGTAGGTTCAAATCCAGCGTCAATATAAAAAAAATCACATATAAAGAAAAAAAACGTTTTTTTTATAATATTAAATAATTTAAGACATTTTTCTTCACTATTGGTAATTATTAAAAGAAATGGTAATTTCAAAATACTCATACTTCACTCTAAATGTAGTTTCAAGTAAGTTTCCTTGGCTATATAAGTAAGTGAATAGCTTAAAGTTTGAGTTGCTAGTGCACTTTTAAGTTCGGTAACAGTTTAAGCTATATTTAGTGGAGGCGAAACTTCTCTAAAGGTTCCTTAAATAGTGTATTTTTTTGCGGAGTTATTATTAGTTTTTTGCTTATTTAAGCTATATTCGTTTTTATTTATAGAAAAAATATATTAAAACTCTGCCTTATATATTTCTTTTTGGCTTTCTTATAAGACACTCTGGTAGCATTTTTAGATTAATAGATTGTGTTTAAACGGATATAGATAGAACCTTTTTGAATTTTTCGTCGAAATTAAGTCCTCTTGTAATAATTAAGCTAATTATATGCAGTGCAGTTATATTAACTTTTAAATTCAAATTTAAAACTTAGAAAGCCTAAAGGAATATAATATAACACTCTTTACAAAGTTATTGCATCTGTTTGTCCGTCTTCACGCATCTCCAAAATATATATAATTGGTAATAAACAAACATGCCTACATACAAACATACATAGACTAACAAACACATTACCCCCCAATACAACGCGCAGTCGGGTAAAAACCACAAGTTAACAAATATATGCCATAATACGCCAAAGTCAGCGAACTTTGAAAACAGTCTCTTCAATTCTTAAACAAACCTACTAATTAACAAGGTGCATTCACAGAGTGCATTCACGGATCCAGCTCGGTTGCGTGTACAATTAAAGTGTACTTGCAACATATTGCACACTATCTGTCTCTTTCACTCGTTCCGTTATTTAGGTTGTAGAGGAGGATGGCATGATGACAATTACCGTATATATGTATGTATAAGGTTCAGATTTTCGAAATTGATTACGTATTTAGAGGTTGAGTTATTTTTATTTTCGGTCTCTGATAAGGTGATGTGTAGTGTTGAGTTACGTAGATTAACACACAATACAATACATACAGTATAAAGTATTTATATTATAATACAAAAAGCATGAAGCTGAAAAAAATACACTAAATCGTCATCTGATCAAAAGACACAGAGATACTGTGGTTAAAGTTTTAATTGTTGTTTAGTTTAAAAATGTTTAATAAAATTTGTAGGAAAATAATTTTCAAGATCTAAAAGCAATTTTATTTTCTCAACACATTAGAAAGGACTTTTTATAATATTGATAAGACATACATACATTTTTGTACTACTCTGTGTTCAACATTTAGCAGAGAAAGCAGAGGCACCTAATGTTAAGACACTCAGTTCCTACGCATATCCATTTTCGAGACATTACGTGATGGGTGTTGGAACTCCGCGCGTTATCTTCTTACCAGATCGAATAAGTGAAAATAATTTATTATCTCAAACGGGATTTGAACCCGCAACCACCGCGGTTATAGTCATGGGCTAGTATATGTAACTATACAAAAATTATAATCTTTTTTTTTCAATTTTTCTGTTACTAAGAAGTAAAATCTAAGTATATTAAAGGAAATCAATCAAAATCTAGGGCATGAGTGAGTTGATAAAGCAAATAAGTTACGCAGCTTGCTCTCAAAAAGGTTAATATGTAAAATAAAATATGTACCCTATATTTTTTCCTTATTTATTTTAACACATATTTCAATACAATTGACTCTTTTTGTTCATAGACTGATGTAATAAAAAAATACCAGCTTCACATCTTTTGTCACAGCTTACAAATCGAATTGCATATTTATATAAAGAAAATTGAACTTTACTTTTCGGTAATAAGGTTTAATTTTGTTAGTTTAACCATTCCATATCATCTGCACGTGACTCTGTACATAAGTGAGTTGATCAAGATTTCATTTTAACACGTTCAATGCCAATTTTCTTATTTACTTCCAAAGTTTTCTATTCACATACAAATAGTCTTCCACATAAAGCTCATTTGGTGCAACAATGACGTATTTACGTTTTTTGTACTATTCCTAGAGACGCAAAGTTTGCAAGTACTTTTGCTGCATTTCATATATTTTTTACATGCAATTACGTTATTGTTACATCAAATTAATAGATAGATATGTAAGAATCTATAATGATAATCATAATATCTGATTGACTGTAATACGACGGTTGTGGGTTCGATGACCCGAGAGAGTGACTATATAGTACATGTTTATATTATATAATCACTCCCTCGAGTCACCCATGCATGTTGAGTGGCGGAACTCAACGCCGGGTTTCGACTCTTTAACAGATCGAAGAAAATAAAAATATGAAATATTTCAATTCGAGTGGGAATCGAACCCACAACCCGTCGCGTTTACATTTCCACGCTTATGCCTAGCGCCCTTGCCCCACAACCGACCTCAAGTAAATAGCTTTATACAAATAAAGCAGAATAACACACACTGCGTTTTTTTAACGCATAATAGTTGCAAGGAACTATTATGCGTTAAAAAACGCAGTGTGTGTTATTCTGCTTTATTTCGGGTGCAAGGAACATAATGTTAAGACACTCCGTCTTCAGCTTTCCAGTCAAATTTGAGATATTATGTGTTGCGCCACTGTCTGGCTATCGCGTCGTGGCGTAAAACTGTCGGCACACCAACTAGCCGTAACCGCAACAGTTACTTCAAATTTTTAAGACAAATCTTAGCGTAGAGCGCACGTTCGTTCCGCAATTCAATATGTAAAGTCCTGAAAATTGGAAGAGGATCTTTTAAAACTGGGTTCACTCTGCCTACCATACTAATATGCAGTTACAGCACGAAGCTAAATATGTTTTGCGTATATTAACGCTCCATTTTGTCTAAAACTAAACTAAACTAAAAAATATATATAATAATCTGATATATTTCCACATCTGATACAAACACTGAAACTTATTATAAGCCAGAAGGATCTTCTTACAATATTTCTTATAGTATTTGTAACCTTATTGTCACTCCAGGCACGTCTTTTGTAATACTAGATTTGTTCATAAGTGAACTGTTCTTTTATTTTTCACTTATATCTTATATTCATTTTTTCGAAAGCAAATTATATTCTTTTATTTGTTTTATTCGTGGTTTTCAGAACCCAGTCGTGGCACAGTTGTACAAGTGTGTGACTGTAAACATGACGGGTTGTGGGTTCGATCCCCACTCGAGGAAATAAAATATTTAATAATTTCATTTTTTCGCTCTGGAATCGAGCCAAAACGTTTGAACACCATTCATCATTCAATCCGCCTCTAAAATTCGGCGGAAAGTGGAGAACGGTGTGTTTTAACACTAGGTTCCCCTTGCCTACCCTGCTGTGTGCGGGATACAGCGTGAGTATGTTTTATTTGTTTTATTACGATGTTTCACTAATATATACATTTTATACAAATTAGTAACGTAAAAGTAGTTTGCAAATACATTGAAAATTGAGAATCACATTTTCAAATAAGGCCTTAGTTAGCCAGCAATCAGCAAGAGTAAGCCTTTCCGCCCTCGTGGCGATCGATTTAAAAGAGTTGTCTTCAACTAGGCTTGGCTGGCAAGATCTAGGGGCTGTCTAAAGTTCAACCAAAATTGAAAATAAAGTCTATTTAGTAATTAATTGATGTGCTTATATCTGTTAAGTCTTTTAAGTGGAGGATGGATGGATGTATTTTTTTAAATTGCATATCTTAGCATAAAGGGCAGGTAGAGAGGAGACAGTATCAAGACTCTCCGTTCTCTACGTTCCACGTAATTGAGCTATTGCGTGTTAAATGGAGGAACTAAATAAGAGGATATATTTTTACAGATCGAGAAAATAATGGTCTAAATGCATACATCATACATACATCCTACTACTAATATTATATACATACATCCTACTTCTAATATTATAAATGTGAAAGTTTGTGAGGATGGATGGTTGTTCTACTTTCAGCCAAAAACTACTTAAGGAATTTTGATGAAACTTTACAGTACTATAGCTTATATATCATAATAGCACACAGACTACAATTTATGAAAAGGTTTTGCATAATTTGGCTTTAATATATTTATAGTGTTAAGCGTTCGGAACCGCACGTGAATCGCTAGTATTTTTTTTTCATTTTCTCGTTTTATCGGTAGGCAGAAGGAATCTAGTGTTAAGACATTCCGTTCCCCACTTTCCGCCGAAGTTTTCTAGGCATCTTGTTAAGTTAAGTGGCGGAACTCAATACCGGGCTTTAGCCTTGTTGTCAGAGCGAAGAAAATGAAAAAAATAATAAATAATAATCTATTCCCTCCAATGGAGTTCGAACCCACAACCGTCCCGTTGCAGTCACACCCTTTAGCCCCTGCACCACGACGGCCGTAAGGTTATACGATATTAATATAATACTTAAATATCAAATATAAAAGAAATGTCCATCTCACCTTGTCGGTTTCATAAAAAGAAGTCTCGGTAGGATAATCTCTTAAGTTAAACCTGCAGGCCACGTTTACTTACAAAATATTTGTTCAATTTCATTTAATGTAAAATACTATTGTCTGAGTATTTTTTTCATCATTTTGGAGAAATATACACTTAATTACGTCATATATCTATTTATTTTTAATTTTAAGGGAATCTGGAAACTTAGTGTTAAGACACTCAGTTTCTCTTAAAGACACTCTGTCGACTCTCCATCGAATACTGGATGTATAGCGTGTTTTTTACGGAAACTCCGCACTTTGACTAGTTATTAGAGCGAAAATGAACAAAGTAAATATCTCATTCACCTGTGTGAGAATAAAACTCAGAGCCGTTGCGTTTACAGTCACACGCCCCCTTGCGCCACGACGACCTTTATATATTAACTTAAGGTATGACATATATAAAAATATATGGATTTGTCAAGGTTAGATTATCGAAATTATTCACACATGATTCCCTTAAGGAGGAATTGCTTGGCCGTATACTACAATCTGAATAGTACAACCGTACTGCACACCGCCGAAAGCAATATCACCCTCACCATGTGGGTTCCTGGGACAGTCCAACAACCCGTACGCCCGATTATTTTTTGCACGCACATACAAATTGTAAATCCACCTATCACCAGGCGTGTTCCCATAAAGCTATGATATTAGAATTTTCAAGAGGCGGATCAACAAATTTCTTAAAAGTCGTGAACGCATTGATGGTTCCTCTGATGCTGTCAATGTTCATAGGCAGCGGTATTCACTTAACAACAGGATATATAACAAAACAGACTTTAAGAAGACCAGCTTACTAAATTAGAAGCTAATCTTAGAAGGTTGAAGTTTAGCATGGAAGTGCAAGATAGACTGGGTTTCTCGAAAATCCTGCGGAATCAGAATTAAAATGGAATTTTCATTTTTATGTCAACGTAAAAAAAGTTGCGGACAGTAATTAGAATTTCATTATAAGCATCGAACCCACAACCATCATGTACACTAAGAGACTCCTCCAACACGCCACGATATCGTCAATATTAATTCAACCTAATTTAATTTAACCTAGCTATTTGAAGGATGGTTTTTTCATCAGGATGCCCGATTTTAATATTTCGACGTCATGTCGATATTATCGTATTCCCCCGTAATAAAGCTACGGGTTTTCCTTCATAGTGAAATATATTGGATGGGGCGCGTTTAGGCACAAAATTATACTTATCATGTTTTTTTATATATTTTATGCAGAACTTAATGAAAGTCGACTTTAATATTAAAATTTCACGTAAATTTTCGTATACCTACCTACTATATTTATGGTAAAAGCTAAATGCCTCTCAATATCTAAGAAAACCGTCACGGTAACCAATCAATATCTGTTTTCTTTATTTTAGTAAAGAAAGATATCAAATAATTCTAATGTGATGTATATAAAAACATCAATTTTTTTGTGTAGCCCATAACAAAAGCGCGAGCGAAACATTAATTGCAAATTACGTTCACGCTATATCCTGCATTTCGCAGGGTGACGAAAGGGAACCTAATGTCAAAACACTCCTTGTCCCACGCACTACCTAAAAATCAAGCAAAGCAAATAGAATATATTTTTATCTATTTCTGTGTTGCCTTAGAAAATATACCCATTTCAAAAGAAGTCCTTCTGTCATTTAAAACTGACTGTAACAACGTCTACTATAAATAGTAGACTCTAATCTGATCTGATCTGACACTAAATCTGTCATTTTAAATTGGTACAACGCCGATTGTATCATGGGTATATACTATATAGTAAGAAAATGGGGAAAGACATTTTATTACCAAAATTTTTATTCATATGAAAAATATTTTGAAAAAAATGCAACATTTCTGTCTGACTTTAAATGTGATGATCGTGGGCTCGATTTCTACTTGGAGAAATATTTATATTTAGTTTTTCTTTCAAATACAGTTCATTGTGCTGAGCTCTGTCATACAATGTTATGAATTGGGGCGCAAATTGCACAACAGAGTGTTTTGACTCTAGGTTTTCTTTATCTAGTCTGCTCAAAGTGGAGAACGGAAGTGTCTTAACCAGAGTATGCAGAGGAAACTTGGTGACCAGGTTCCCTCTGCCCAACCTTGCTTAGTGCGGAATATAGCGTGCAGCTAAAAAAAACTTCTAAATTTGATTCTACCATGACAAACACAACGTCACTTTATAGACAATGATTGTATAGTGGAGAGAAAATTCACTAAACTCTCTGCCTTTCCCTAAAAATATGTAATAGTAGAAGATACGGAATATAAAAGGCACCTTGTTCCAAGAGTACGTACTCTAATTACACCGCGCGTCGAGTCTCGTGAATGAGCCACGTTAATTAGTCAGTTTGTTTAGAAGTCAAGATACTTACTGTTCACAGTATCAGTGCAATTTAAATATTATTAGTGGTCATAGTAAAAAGTTTAATATCGAAACCTAAATTAGTTTTAAACTTTTACTTTTATTATAAAATCTATTTCATTTTCATTTTCAAATTTTCCTTTTAGCCTGTCGTTGTGTATCCCGCATGGAAACATCTCTTACCTACCGAAATTACCGATTACCGAGAGAGAGAGAGAGAGAGTGAGAATTACCAAGCTCTACCGAATTCTGGAAGCATTGAGTAGTGGGACCCAACGCCGCACTGTGCCTCAACACCAGAGTGAAGTAATGAAAATATAAATGTAAGTGAATATTTCATTTCCTCGAGTGTACTGGAGTTCAATTAAGTTATAGGAAAATTTAAAGAAAAATTACAGTTAGTTTTGACAAAATAAAGTTGACTGTAGTGTCTGTCCTAAGCTTTGTTGGTCAGTTTATTTTGTTTTTTGTTAATATAAATATAACATTTATTTTTATTTATTTAGATTTTCATTTCTTCGCTTTGGTGTCGAGGCAAAGCGCGGCATTGAATTCTGCCTCTCAACGCGCGATGAGTCCAGAATTCAGCGGAAATTGGAAAACATTATGTCCTAACACTAGGTTTCCTCTGTCTATCCTACTGTGTGTGGAATACAGCGTGAAGTTATTTTTTTTTTATTTTTATCATATTTAAAGAGTTACTCCATATTCAATTTAATATAAAATGTTTTAGAAAAACGTAAAAAAAGTTATAGATAACAAAAATTTTTTTTCACTAACCTTAATAATTTCAAAACTATCAAATTCCTTTCATTTTTCAGAAATCTACAAGATATTAAAAAAAACAATACGAGTGAAATTCCTACAATCAATAAAACTTATCAATTTTTAACAGATATCCCAAAAAAAATGAGAACGCTACGAATCAATAAGAAGCTTTAAATATTTAAATACCACTCGCGTCTCATAGAAAATAGAAAAGAAAAGAAATAAACACTCCAACTCAACCTTGTATTTTAAAGTGGTTCATAAGATTTTTCACTGAAATAGAATAAATTGTAAGATATTTCCGATACATTACCGCGTTTCTAAAAGACATCTGCATTGGAAACCTTTTATCTGGATTGAATTGGTCCCGTGCGTTTTATTTCTCAGCCCTTTTTACGTTTCTAGTTTTATATGACTTCGTTTCAGCGTTTATTTTCAGTGTGAATGCAAAATTTATTTTGGAATGAGTGAAAAGTATTGTTTTTTGGTTCCCGGTCATGGCAGAGCAGGCACAGGGCACCTAGTGTTCAAATATTCCGTTCTCATTAGCATACTTCCATAACCCACATTCCGTGGAATTCTTCAGGCATTGCTTATTGAGTGGTGGAACTCATCCTCGCGCTTTGTCTCATTCCTAGAGTAACGGAAAGGAAAGGAAATATTAAATATGGGAATCGAACCCACAATCGTCACCTTTACAATCATACGCTTGTGCCTCTGTGCCACGATAGTCTCTTGATCGGTTCGGATCAACATGTTGAATCTTCCTACAAACAATTTATAATATCAGAATTTGAATGCGTTTTATCAGTTAAATTGTTCTCCAACTATAATTATGTGATAAAAAATCCATATATTATGAAGAATACAATCACCTAGCTATGTATATTAATGTACAAATGTACGTAAATACTTATAGTTTATTCCTATAAGATACGACCAAATAATACAGTACAAACAGTACTTTATCTAATACTAGCTAGGCACCTGTGGCTTCGTCCGCTTACTATTAAAATATTTACATAAATTGTCTCTAATACTCCACGGACATTGCGTCTCAAGAACTCAGCAAAAAGAAGAGAACAGAAGTGTAGTGTCTTAATGTAGAACGGTCTTTACACTATGTTACCAGGTTCCCTTTGCCCACCCTACTATGAGCGGAAGCTGAAGAAAAAGAGCAAGAAGAGATCGAACCCACAACTTTCGCGTACATCAATACGCATAGAGATGTATCATAGAAGTGATACGTTGAATTATCATCTTATTCATATTATACATCGTAATTTGCATATCATTTGAATGTTCATACATTTATTATGCATCTCATATATCATATAATACACAATCAACAATATTTGCCTCAATCATAATAATAACGTTACATTATGTATGGGAGCTTACAGAGATGTTTCAGTTTAGACATCACGTAATGTTTACTTTTATCATAAAATTTATTTATTTGATTTATATTTTTTGTATATCCATTGTAGTTTAGTGGTATTGAAATACTGAGTGAAAGTAATGGGTTTAAATCCAAATTGAGGGTTTTTGTAGGTATACAGAAGGGGGAAGGGGGATCCAAGTTTCTTGGATAGTTTATTCTTTTTAAGCAGATTATGTATAATAGATTTTGTTATTATTACATAAATGTAAATAATTTAATTATTTTGTATCACGCGGTGTCCGTAATAGTTATTTGGTGATTGGGTTTATAGTAAAAATTCAAAGTAAGCTTCCGCTATTATTTGAGACAAGATATCTTGTTGCCGAAGAAAACACGAGTTTCCTTAGCGTATGTCACTTTATACAAAAGTCTATTAAAGTAAATGTTATTTTAATTATGACAACACATACGGTTAGGTGCTGTCAAAAGTATAGCACAGTCCTCCAAAGTGTGCTGCAAAATTGACTGGTTATGGCTTCAATAAAATTAAATATTTATTTTGATTTATATTTTGATTTCTTCGCTCTGGTGTCGAGGCAAAGCGCGGCGTTTAGTTTTGCCACTCAATACGCAATGCGTCCAAAATTCAGAGGAAAGTGGAAAACGGAGTGTCTTAATACTTGATTCTCTCTGTTTACACAACTGTGTACGGGATACAGCGTCACATATTTTATTTTAATATTCACTTTATTAAAAGTAAAAGATGCAGTGGGCACTACATTCTTGTACAAAGAAGGGGAAAATGTATTTAACCAAATCGTAGACAAAATGTTGTTTTTAATAAAAAAATGAAGAAAGATTCATTTTCAAAAACCCCGCGAGTGGTTATCAAACCCCAAGCCGTCGTATTTACTATCGCATCCTTGTGCCTCTGCGCCACGATAGCTATTTCTTTTCTTGATTCATAGTATTTCTAATGTATTATTCATGAATTGTTCCATATAAACTTCCAAGTATTTTAAATTTCGTATTTCTCTGTCTACACAACTTTCATTATAAAAAATATCTTGTGCTTTTCTTTTTCAATTTTCAATTTAACACGATTTTATTGTGTACTAAAAATACAAGAAGAATTTCACTGTTATACTTCCTTGTCCATCAGAACAGCCAACCAAGTGCTATAGAATATTCTTTAGTGTTTTACTACTAGCCTCTAAAGACTTCCAAATTCAGATCCTGGTCCCTTTCATCAAAGGATAGAGACCAAAAGTTTTTTTTTGTTTTTTTATTCATTAATATCATGAATTATAATTTTATTCTTCTTTGTTTTAGTGCAATAAAGTATTATTATTTTATTAAAAGCGCGCCAAATCTAGTTTCTAGAGTTTAGTCGAACTAATAGAAGCTTGTAAACAAGAGGTGTAAAGCTTTTCACGTATAAATACCTCTATAGGAAAACACTTATTTTGCCATTTACAGTACGTACGTGTGTCCAGCTAAATGAAGTGGATTAACAATGTCTACATTTCTAAAAGATTTTTAACCGACTTCGAAAACAATCAATCTGCTTGTCAAGTATGTATGTATGTATGTGATATTGTTGGAACTGCGAGATAATATTTGCGTATTATAATCTATTTATTCTTTAAAGCACGTATGCAAAATTTCGTAAATTTATCTATGTTTAAATATATTTTTTTTCAATTAAAGCTAAAACTGAAAGCTATATAAACATCTCTCTTATATATCTTTTTTAATTTAAATCACATATATTATAACTTAGGGAACAGTTCAAGTTTCAACAAAGTTAAATGAGGAGATTTTTAGATATCTGAGATACCCATTTCTAGTATGACTAGTGTAGATTACTGGCAGGTTCGTTTTCAACTTCAACAATTCAAGTTTTATATAATATCTCTATATAGGTACTCATTTCTGGAGAGAACATCACTAATATAGGTAATTCACATGTCTTTGTCGGTTACATTTGTTTTTATAACATCAGCTTCACGCTGTATCCCGCACACAGCAGGGTAGGCAGAGGGAACCTAGTGTTAAGACACTCCGTTCCCCACTTTCTGCCGAATTCTCTAGGCATTGCGTGTTGAGTGGCAGAAGGCAGCGCCGCGCTTTGCCTCGACACCAGAGCGAAGAAACGGAAATACAAATTTAAGTAAATATTTCATCTCCTCGAGTGGGGATCGAACCCACAACCAGTCGGTTTTACAGTCACACTTTGTGCCCCTGCGCCACGACTGGCCTCATAATTTTTTCAAACTTTTCTTTACCCTTGGTTGCTGTACCAAAGTAAATAAAAACAGAATGTATATTAAACAACGTAATTTCCGCTTATCAATCAATTTGCATACTTAAGTATTCGCGTTAATGTTAATCGCTATCGAATATGTAATGTGAATAATATAACGCTTTTTAGTACGGACTTTGAAATGAATACTGAAATATATTAATAATTTCTTTTAATATGTAAATTTTACTAAAATCATGGGTTTTATATGTTTGAAAACGACTGAATTATATCTATAAAATATGTGACAAAATGTTAAAATAAGGAATGTCAGTATCATAAGTTCTTCGAATTTCACATTTTTTATATGTTTTAAATGGGTGGTTAATTGATAAATATAAATTTAGATTTAAATTGGTTAAAATTTAGATATCAAATTAAATATAAATTTAGTTTACTCAGGATTATTGTAGTGTAAGAAACAGGTCAGGATTCCTAAAAATAAAAGAAAATACTATATACTAAATACCTACTAAACATACAGAATTTATGCGATTTTCATTTAAAATATCATTATTAATTAAGATATTTTTTTTCGATTTTAATATACGAGAGTTAAAAATGTTTAGACTGATGCAACATAGATTTATTTTTCGGCTTTTTAGACGAACTGTAACGTAATAACGATACAAGGAGCAGTACCTAGAGTTTTTCTATAAAAAAATTAAGAATATAAACACTATATATTTTTACCTATCTTATTAAATAATCTAGGTCAAAATAACTTATTAATATTAAAATCACCAACATTAACAGGAGTACAGGACCGACTTCGCTAAATTACAGCGCTCGTCATTAAGCGAGGCGAATTACAACGTATTATTCATGAATCCAGATTTGCGGTAAACCTACTCTGCATCCGCATTCAATATATATAGATATACTATATATACAAGTATATATACATATACAAGTTATATATATAGTACAAGTAGTACGGCTGTGGAGGACCCTTCTTAATAATATAGGTTTATATTAAATATATATAATATATTTAATATAAACCTTAAAAATATGAAGACATATTTGTTTTTATAAGGAAAGATAATGATTCTTGTTTAATTGAATCAAAATACGTATTACTAAATGATAGGTAAATTTATTTTTTGTTTTTCTATTTACTGGTTGAAGTCGGTTATTTTATTGTTAAAATACATATCTCTTCGTAATCTCTTTGTAATTGGTTGATATCAAAATGCATATATGATTAAAAGCACGTACCTACTAAAAAAGTCTACACAAGCGAAGTCGCTTGTGTAGACTTTTTAATAAAATAAATTTACCTACCATTTAGTAATACGTATTTTGATTCAATTAAACAAGAATCATTAAGTATTAATAAGTATTTTATAATTTTGAAGTCACTTTCAAGTAAAACAAATAGGCTAAATAATTTGATATTTTAGTAATAGGTTCTCTCTACCTATACCTAGTTCTCTCTACCTATGCTGCACCGGATACAGCGTCAAGCTAAAAAAAAAGTAAAAAAAAATATATTTCTCAGGATTTGACATCGAAGTTACCTCCACCAAAAGAATTACCACGAAAATGCAAATCCCTTATTAAAATCCAAAGGACTTAATAATAAAGTAATGAGATGCTACCTTTGCAAATGAAGCTTGGCGATATTAAGGTAACCCTGCGAACGACGCCCGTGGTATAATCTAATTTAGCTGATTAATAAATCGATTTTTATTTCTTTCAGCCACTGTGAAAAGAAAGGATAGAAGTGCCTTTTATGAATTCTATTAATCTATGTAATTAAACTGGTTTTCTTTTCGATTTTTAATCGGGAAAGTGATTTTATTTAGGTTATCTTTATTTACCCTCTGGTAGACAAACACAGTGTTAGGTTCCGCCAATCAACACGCAAATGTCCTGAAATTTTGGCGGAGAGAGAAAAACCAAGTGTCTTGACTAAATTATCTCTGGCTACCCTTCCTTAAATTGTAGATTAAAAAACATATTTAAGCAGAAACGTTGGATAATATTTATAATAAGAATATTTTAGACATTTTTCTAGCAAGGCTACGAAACGCTTTATCATCGAAGTTTTTATATAAATATGTTTTTCTTTATATTATAAATATAATTTTCTTTCAAACAATTACGTGCTAATTGTGCTGTAGTGATGACGAATTATGTAAAAAAGAACAAAATATCTTTGATAAAGGTGCAAAGGATCGTGTAAAACTGTAATATTTCAGTAAGTAGGTCAGTAGGTATCTCTTTGGCTGAATGGAGCATTACATCATGTATGGAGAACAGTAAAGAGTTATCGATGTATCGTTTTTGCGTAATTTTTATTCAATGCCTTGTAAATATGTAAAAAATATATTTTTACATTTTTTTAAATATGACCGAAATATTATTTATTATATGAACATTTTTTTAACAATTTCAGACCTAGGAAACGTATAAAACGCATAAAAATTTTAACGATTTGAACCCGTGTGTGTTCAAATTTTACATGTCATCTAAAAAAGTGTATAACACATATGTAAGTATTTTCTTTTAAATCGTCCTTTTAAATGTTGTGGAGTGAACAGAAAGATCCAAGTGTTATGACTCTCCGTGTTTTACTATTCGACTATTTGGAGACAATGCGTGCTAATTTACTGAACCTTTACGCATTATTATATACATAACCCGGAAGAAGAGAAGAAGTTATTTTTGTACATGAATGTTCCAGCTTCGAATATTGTTTCATAATTAGTATCGAAAATGGCCTAAACGTATTCTCGAGCGTAGTGGCGCAACGGCACAGCGACTGTAACCGCTGTAACCGTACATCAGGTCAGCCTTCAAAATATATTATAGCCTAAATCTTGTCCAGTACTAATAGCTAAAAAAAACAAAAAAAATCATTTGAATCCCTTGCTAAATGCGTAATACAAGAAATTCCATATTTCACTTTCATGAACCTGTACGTCATAATCGTTGTGCTTACAGTCACACGTTTTACCATTGCGCCTTACAAGCGCCGATTTTAACTATTAATTTTAATTAGTAATTTAAAAAGATACTAGCTGATTTTGTTCTTTGTTTAATTATTCAAGCTACTTTCTAAATAGGTACCTTAGAAAATAAGAGTTTCTATTGGTTAATAAAAAAATAAAACCTTACGTAAGTATAACTGTAAACTCAAAAAAATATTCAAAATGACTGTCTCATCTTTAATATCTAAAAAAGTCGCGATTGCTCTAAGAATTTCAATGTTCTAAATTAATTCTTTCTTTTTGGAAAGTTGTGGTCTAAGGCCAAAATCAGATATTAGTAAAATCTTAACGTATTAATATAAAAATTAATTTGTAATAAAAAAAAATAGAGATAAGCTTTTGCGTGTTGTTAACCTGTCTTGGCACAACGTGTCATTGTAATCGCGACGGTTGTTTGAGATTTTTTAATATTTTATATCATTCTTCTGATTGTTACCAGCCAGAACAATTCCAGCAAAGCAAAGCGGCCCCCCTAAACAAGCAAAGCCTCAAGATTTCGGCGGAAAGTTGTGAACGAAGTGTCTTAACATTAGTTTCTGCTGCTGCTGCAGGGCAGCATGGAGGTATAAAGAAGTTTATTAAGAAGACTACTTACTGAAGTATATGTTTGACTCTACAGAAAAACCGAAGTTAAAACTTTTTTTTATCAAAAAATAATCGAGACATTTTGAACTGTGTCTTTCTTTCATTTGTGCCCTTAGAATTATGAAGCAGCAGGAGCGCCTGTCCGAGACAGATTACGACATTATTTTTATGCGGATTTCATTTGCATTTTTAACTTGTAAATTTAAGATTTGGATATGTCTTGTCTTATTTTATTACTTTTTTGTGATAAATTTAAAATGAAATGAATGAATGAATAAAAAATCGTTTCGTAAATTTCTCGATATTGATTTCTCATATCAAAATTTGATAATAAGCAAACAATTTAGTATTATCAAATTAATTTGGTTCAATTTATAAATAATTGCTATTGGTGTGTACTAGAGATCCTATGGTAGTACCATTATTATCACTCAGTTCTGCACCACCTACTAATTTGAAAAAAATTAAAGACTTATATTTAGATGGCGAAACTTAACGCTGTCATTAATTCGACCATATCGAAGAAATATTTCTTTTGGCAGCTTAACGCATAACACAGCAGCAGAAGGAACCCAGTCTTAAAAAAAGTTACCCACTTTCCAACTAATGTTTAAGATATGTACCAGAGCGTGGAAATTAAAATAATTTATCTAAATAAAATCCTTCCCATTATTGAATCTACGACGAGTGAAAAGATAACGTTTACACTCATATGCTGTCCCACTGTACCATGACAACTTTTAACTGTTCCTTGGAGATGAATTTAAATAACTTCTAAGTTATACGCGAGCTGGTGCCACCTACTCATCTTTCGCTCTCAAGATATCGTTTCTAATCTCAGTAATCAAGAAAACACAGTTTAATCTTACCCAAGAACATGGAACAGCTAAACTGTTTTGGCAACCAAATGAGCCTGTCATGTTCTTGAAAATTATGAATTTAAACTCTCTAAAATGTACTTTATTCCGCTAAAATAAGGTTGTCTTTTGAAAATTATGTTTTTGGTAATAGATCCACTTTGAATTGTAAATGAAGGAGATGCCGAACTAATCACGACTAAGATTCGTAATGAGGCGACAAAAGAATATTGTGAAAACACGGTTACATGTTTGAAAACTTCCCAATTTTAGCATATAAGATTAAGTTAGGATTTCTTTTGGTTGTTTAAAGTAAGATCTGGTGCTAGCTTCTTGTTTCATTATTAATATTTAAAAAATATTATTTTACACATAGGAAGGAAATATATATTTTTATAAACCGTATAAGTCTAAATTGGAACGATGTCCAAGGCGCGGCTTAAAAGCCGCTATGATAAACTTTTACGCGGTTCCTAAAAAAATAAATTTTGTTTCTGACTGAGATATTATATAGACATGACTACAGTGTTAAACTTTAAAAAAAAATAAAGTTAAAACAAATTAAGTGTTGATTTCGATTAATCAACCAAAACAAAAATGTGCCAAATCAATTCGAGGTAAATTTTATCATTATAATGAACCTAACTGCTTTACATTTTCCGTATACTATTTTTGTAAAAAACCAAATATCTTTTCTTTGGTGCCTTTCATTTACATACACCCAATATTAATAATCTATCTCTTACGTCAATCTTCGATTGTATTTCGATTGTATATTCGATGTATGGAACAATCGAAAATTGACGTAGAAGATAGATTATTAATATTGGGCGATAGACCATATACTAGACTCATACAATTGCAAATCAATGTTGCCATGTAAAATAAAGCTGTACAGGTAACGGTTACAGGTTCGACTTCTACTCGGAAAAATCTTTTCATTTCCTAGTTCTGATAAAAAGACAAAGCGCGACGTTAAACTTTCGCACTCAACATGCAATATTTCGAAAGTTACCCTGAAAGTGTTTAACAAAGTGTCTTAACACACTTAGGTATAAGTTCTGATTTACGTAAGCTTAATAACAATGTCTTCAATTGTTTCAACGATAGAGAAAATATGCGTATCGCTACTGACTAGAAAAAAAAACTCATTAAAAAAAGAAAGTAAATATGTAAATAAATTGAAATAACTGGCTGGCTGGTTGTGGGTTCGATCCCCACTCGAGGAGATGAAATATTTACTTAAATTTATATTTCCATTTCTTCGCTCTGGTGTCGAGGTTAAGCGCGGCGTTGAGTTCTGCCACTCAACACGCAATGCCTCCAGAATTCGGCAGAAAGTGGGGAACGGAGTGTCTTAACACTAGGTTCCCTCTGCCTACCCTGCTGTGTGCGGGATACAGCGTGAAGCTAAAAAAAAAAATGAAATAACTATTTCTTAAATCTATATTTGAACGAGACGAACGGCAGTCGGCAACGGATTTGCGCCGCGATTCGATTGACAACGATTACCGCCACCGTGTTTGTTGTTTATTTGAAAATCGATTTTAAAACCCAAGTTGAGACTATGTTATAGAATTTTAGTTCGTTTCTTGAAATTATATTTTTAATTACATTTATTGTTTGAGCGTCTGACTGTAAATATGGCATATGTGGCTGTGGATTCAATTCCCACTTAGGGGGATTTTTTTTTACATTTCTCATCTCTGATTGTGTTTCGCCACTCAAAATGTTCCGCGTGTTTAAAGAAAATGGAAAAGAGTGACTTAATATGAGGTTTCCTTAGCCTACCCTGCTATGTGACAAAAAACGTGAAGCTTTTTTTAATATATATAAAGTATTCATAGCCCAATCGAGGTTATACATAGTATTATATATAGTTGTGAGCTCCTCACTTTACGGAATTAATTGCAGAAAAACCGACAGACATACAAAAAAAAATACAATCTCTCATAAAATGTAATACTAAACACGATAAAAATAATCCAATACAAGTCAGAACGGAAGCTAACTCAATTTTGTTGCGCCGATTCTGTCTGCGTAGTGGCGCTTGTGCATTTCTTTTTTAAATCGATTCCTTTTAGATTTTTTGTAATACCGTTTTAAATTTCCGCTCCTGAGTATTGGGGATTGCGCTATGATTAATGTAAAGTTGATGTGATTTTAGTAATGTCAATTTTGAAAATTTGCGCAGGACTTGAGGAACGCAGTATCTTAACACTAAAGTCTCTTTGCTCTATCTGTTATGTGGGAATAAGCGGAAAACTTTTTTATAGATATAGATTTTATAATTACCTCCATAGGAAACCTACATGCAAATTTTCAGCTTCTCCGCCCAATAATTTCGGACATGATAAAATACAATTAATCAAGATCGAGAACCGCCTAATTTCTAGCTCCAATACCCGGAAGATGTAATACATACAAAAAACTATATTGTAGGCACAGTGTTTTTTTTTTATGGAAAAGACAACAAACTCACGTTCGGGTCACCTGATGGTAACTGATCACCGCCGCCCACGACCCCGTGCAACACCAGAGGAGCTACAGATGCGTTACCGGCCTTTAAGGTGGGTTTGGCGCCGGAGCCCGACATTACCTGATGCGAATCGCAGTGGCATAAAGCCACTACTTAACGCCGGTTTTAAATGCCGGGGGTGGTAATGATCCAGTCGAGTCTGGAAGTGTGCTACCAAAATTATATATTTTTTTCTTTTTTACAATATCTTAAATAAAGTCTATTTAAGATTCTTTCTTTTTGTATCAAAATGATTAAATAACAGAGGTACAATTATTTTATTAAGTAAAAAAATACAACCAAGAAAAATAAAGAAACCAATTCATTTCCATTATTTTATTCCACAAATATATTATTTTCTCTTCAAAAACCTCCTCACAGCCCTATATAAATCCCTAGCGACTTCTTCCGGGTTTTCAAATGCTAGGAAATGGCCACCGCTGTCTAGATTGGTTATGCCCAATAGATTGCTGTACTTCCATCTTAGTATGAAGTCGGGCTGATGTATCAGGTCGTATTTAGTTCTTATACCCCATGTTGGCACCTTAGTTGGTATGCTTGAAATAAAGGATAAAAAATAATAATATGTTTTTAAGTTCTTTTATAAAAAAAGCAATTTTACTGTTTTTTCTCGCACAGCAAAGATACTCCGTTCCCAAGTTTCCGCCCAATTTTTGAGACATTGTTCGTATTAAGTGGTGGAACTCAATGCCACGTTTTAAATCTCATTTTGTATTTTGTCGATTTTCCGCCTTTTAACAAACTCAAAATTGTGAGGGAAAAGGTAACAGAGTACAAGAACCAGAAACTAGAACCAGTAAGTACGAGAACGACAACCAGAACTGCCCACTATGATTTATACTGGATGCAGGAAAAAGCTAAAAAAAAATATTACTCATGCAAAACTAAATACAATATATATATATATATATATATATATATATATATATATATATATATATATATATATATATATATATATATATATATATATATATATATATATATATATATATATATATATATATATATATATATATATATATATTAATAATAAGTTAAAACATGTATAAAATATGTATAAAATATACCAACACAAGACAAACAACAAGATCACAACAGAATCGATCTATCATAACAAACTTTACCGTGCCAAAGTTTCCTCAATATTATAATTTGAAATGGTTTCCTTGTACAGTCTAAGCGATGTTGTTATACTTCCAGTGCTCCAGTACAAGAGGACGTTGTCTAATAGATCAGTGGAATTGAAAGGGCTGAAGCTACCAGTAAAAGCTTCTTTGTGAGCAGGATTAGTAAATAACAGATATTTTTCGATTATATACACTGCCAGACCTAAAGGTGAATCTTGCATGGCTATACCTGAGGAAGAACATAAAGGACTGCGTTACAATTTAAGTTAGGCGCTTATCTATACTTTTTAACACGTATTCTTTTAAGAGGCCAGTCGTGGCGCAGGGGCACAAAGTGTGACTGTGTGTGATATATCAGTCGCTTGACTGGCTGTGGGTTCGATCTCCACTCGAGGAATTGAAATATTTATTTAAATTTATATTTCCGTTTCTTCGCTCTGGTGTCAAGACAAAGCGCGGCGTTGATTTCCGCCACTAAACACGCAATGCCTCCAGATTCGGTGGAAAGTGGGGAACGGAGTATCTTAACTCTAGGTTCCCCCTGCCTACCCCGCTGTGTGCGGGATACAGCGTGAAGCTGATTTATAGGATATAAAAGTGTCCTTTTAAAATATGGCAGGAGATGTAATCAAAGTTTTTATTTAGTTTTTCACATTCATAGGCGTATTTACTAGCAATTACATAATTGTTGCACCAAATCTCTATATATAATAAGACAGTAAAAATATTTTGTCTGTACATTTAGTAATTTTGACTGAAATGGATAGAGGGATACTTAAAAAGACTAATAGAAAGCAAAAAGATTTTTTTTGAATTTCTTGTCTGTCTGTCTGTCTGTCTGTCTGTCTGTCTGTCTGTCGACATATTGTTGTCCGCATTTTTCTCTGAAACTACTGAACCGATTTACTTGAAAATTTCACCAATTGCTTTGTTTT
>JAATLQ010035975.1:0-33838 GCA_013421005.1 Heliconius erato x Heliconius himera | reverse complement strand
AAACGCAACAGGCTATGGATTCGGTTCCCACTCGAGGTAAATAAATAACTAATATTTTCTTTTCTTCGCTCTGGTGGCAATGCTTGAGTTCCGTCTCTCAACACGCAATGTCTCCAGAATTCGTCGGAGAGTGATAAATGGAAGTGTCTTAATGGGAACGGGGTGTTTAAAAAGCCAACGGGGTGTTTTAAAGCTACAAGAAAATGGAAAATACTTACATAAGAAGATAAATTTCTTGTGTGTGAGAATTTGTACGGTTTTTATGAAAAAAAAATAGGGGTACTAACAGAAACCGCATACTTCCCTAATTTTTAAAAGTTACGGTCTACTTGGTTTTGTGTTTAATAAGTGAATTCTAAATGAACATGTTTTAAATAATACTTTCAAAAAGAAAAAAAAACTTTCTCTTGTATTGGGTGATTAATAATGTTACTGAATTGATATGGATGTCTTATACAGGATCTAGAGATCTTAAATTATGTCAAAGAAATTAATTAAAAGAGGCACGTTCATAAAATATCTTTACCTGATGCTATCTGTCACACTTCCGTGTCACGCACATGGTAGAGTAGGCAGAGGGAACCTGAGAACCTCGTTTTAAGAGACTCCGTTCTCATGCTGCGCCAAAGCTGAGCTTTGCCTCATTAAAAAAGTGAAGATATTAAATTAATATTTGCTTTTCCCCGAGTAAAATTGAACCCACAACCCGTATTTATACGACGGGCCACGACTTTGTAGTTTATTAAGTGCTATTTATTCTTATTTGTATAAAGCTATAATACGTATTATAGCACATTTCTATTTGTGTAATGCAATATCGCGTTCCATACATTAATTAGTTTTCTTATAAACGAAACGACAACTTTTATTTTCTACTATCACAGTTCGCTAGGACATTATAAGAACAACATATAAAAGTAATATAGTATATGTTAAATCAGCTTCACGCTGTATCCCGCACGTAGTAGAGTAGGCAAAGGGAACCTTGTGTTAACACTCCGTTCCCAACAAAAATCTCCGCCGAATTCATTATTACGTATTGACTGGCGGAAGACAACGCCGCGCTTTACCTTGACTCCAGAGCGAAGAAATTAAAATACTAAATATTCTTTTCCTCGAGCGTGGATCGAACCCACAATCAGTCTCGTTTACACTCACACACTTCCACCCCCGCGCCACGACTGGCCTCAAGTACATATATGTTAAATAAAAATAAAAAATCAGCTTCACGCTGTATCCCGCACACAGCAGGGTAGGCAGAGGGAACCTAGTGTCTAAACACTCCGTTCCCCACTTTCTGCCGAATTCTGGAGGCATTGCGTGATGAGTGGCAGAACTCAACGCCCCGCTTAACCTCGACACCAGAACGAAGAAATGGAAATATAAATTTAAGTAAATATTTCATCTCCTCGGGTGGGGATCGAACCCACAACCAGTCGGTTTTACAGTCACACCTCGTGCCGCTGCGCCACGACTGGCCTCAAGTACATACATACATGTTAGATAACACAATTATCGATTTCCAGAAACAGATGGTGTGAACATACCACATATCATTTTTAATGGTGCCTCCATACTACAGTTGTAACGGTCAGTAACCACCGCGCGTGCCAGTGGCGTGCCACCGAGAAAACTGTTTATTATCATAGAAAAGCCAGTCATTGGAGGAAGTCGGTCATCGTTATACAAATTATTCAATGCTATGTTATATTAGCATTATGTTTATAATTTATATATATATTGATCTAATTTTGTCTTGTGTTGCTTCGTGGCTGTCCTAGGTTTGACTTTTGTTGTGAGTGAGAAATATGTAAATAAAAACTTACATTCAGATAGTATATTTAAAAAGGGAAAAGAATTGATAATTTACAATATAAATATAGTAGTATTTTTTTTTCTATTAGAAAAATGCAAGAATTATTAAATATACGGAACTACGACAAAATTTACAGATATATCATTTTTGCGGAGACGTTCAAAAAGATCATAAATACTCATTTAAACAGCCAATAATAGTTTTAGATTTTTTTTTGCTTGATCCCGCATCCCGCACACAGGTCCTAGTGGAGAGGGAACCTAGTGTTAAAACACTCCGTTCCCCATTTTCCACTAACTTCTAGAGGCATTGCGTGTTCATTGGCGAAACTCAATGCCGTGCTTTGCTTGGACAGCAGAGTGAAGAAATGAAATATTAAATATTTTATTTCCTCGAGTAGTAATCGAAACCCCAACCAGTCCTCCTTACGCCACGACTGGCCTCAATTTTTCGTTACTTTAAATAACTTACATCCCTATACGTCCCTGCGGTTATTACTACCAACATATAATATTATCAACCAAGCGTAAAGCTATAATATGCGAGTGCACATCAGTCCGGTCAACGAAAGGATCGGTAACGCCATGGCAGCACTAATCGTTTAGAAAGTGTGGAAGCCGCTGTGAGACGGAAACGATGGATTTAATGATATGAACAATCTTGGAAACCACTAAACCTATAGCCGCGGACTTGTGGTTGTTTTTACTATTGTAATTACAAAGGCAAATTGGTTTTGTAACTTGCATAATGTATATACGTTTTTAAAGCTTATGAATAAAATGTATTGTATCAACTTAACGATATTTCCTGCATGTAACAGGGTGGGCAGAGGGAACCTAATTCTAAGACACTCCGTCGCCATGCTCAGCCGAATTTTTTGAGACATTGTGTGTTGAATGGTGCAACTCAACGCCGAGCTCTTACCCGAAGAAATTAATATATTTCCCTGAGTGGGGATCGAATCCAAAAGCGTCGCTTATAGTCACATCCTTGTGCCCCTGCCACAACGGCATAGTAAATGAAATATGTAACACTAAAATATACACAATTTTTGTGTGTGGGCTTTAAAAATTAATAATTTAATTGCGAAATGTACTTCTCTAGTGCACAGTGTTCTTTAAATATATCTTGAAAGTCTAGTTACCGCCAAATAGCTAAATTTTAATTATGATGTAAAATTTTTGCTAGCTAATTTTATTTTAATTACATAATTAAAATGAAAGTTATATACGTAATTACAATAACTTTTAATAAAAAATAACACTATTTTGAAATGTTTTTCCTATGTTTCAGACATTTTGCTTGTGTTCATGATCGATGATAGATTAGCTCTATCTGTCTGTGTCTTCACAGATTATTGTTGAGTGCTCGAAAAGCAAGATAAAAAAAAATCGGACAAGCGCGAGTCGGACTCATTTTTTTTTCTGAAATTCAAGCTTAGCCAGAACACTGTCATCTGATACCGCACTTGAACTAGCGGCTTTAATACCAAATTTTGCCCCTCTTTTAAGACTATTATTTCTTAGGAATACATACTTTTTCCTGAACTAGGACTATGTGTAGATATTGCTGCCAAATTTCATAATTCTAAGTCAACCGCAAGTACCCTATTAGTTTTGATTCCCTTTATAATGTTTATATACGAGTTTGTTTGTTGTGAGTTTTAAGTAATTATCTTTATCGCTTATTTTAAGTAAATGTATTATAGAAATACATTTTTTTAAAGGTAATCAATGGACTATATATTTGAGTATATGGTTTAAATTTCCACTTGATATAAAGGCACAGATTGTTCAAGGTCTTGACAGACAGATAGACAGACGAACAACAAAGTGATCTTATAAGGGTTCCTTTTTTCCTTAAAAGGTACGGAACCCTAAAAACTATTTTTTTTAATAAACGCGAAAAGCTAAAGTATTTTATATGATAGGTATACAAAAAGCTATGAAATTTAATGGTAAATACTTTATATTTTAAAATGACCTGAATACGTATATGCGGGACGACACTTATTATCACTTTATTAACACTTCAATGACATACTTTCTGTAGTCTAGAGGCTAAACATACTAAAAAATTATAAAGTACTAATATTGCTTTTTACATTTTTATTTATATTTATACAGTTTTTTTTTATCATTATATAAAAAAAACTTATACTAGGAATTTTGTCGCATATATTCCTTTTCCTATAGCATTTTTGTTTTTACTAAGTACGTGTTCACTATGAGAATTAGAACAATAGATTGAATAGTTGTTATTGGTTGTGTATTTGTTTCTGATATAATTTAAATAAATCAGCTTCACACTGTGACCCGCACACAGCAGGGTAGGCAGAGGGAACCTTGTGTTAAGACATTCCGTTACCCACTTTCTGCCGAATTCTGGCCTCTGATATAATTTAATAAGTATTTATTACAATTTAGTGAATGGATTTCACTTGTACCCAAAGTCATTTGTTTTAATGTCTTCTCAGTATAGTACAGTGTATAGTAGGTACATGATTATCCGAATTAAAATTAACAAAACGTCAGCTAATATATATTACATATTGCTATGTTTTAATTTGTTCCTTAAATTTAAAATAATTATACTTGATTGTACTGTACAATTTTTGTTTTCCCGTCGTTGCTCATGCATAAATCCTTAATGCCTCCAAGAAATACTTAAAGTTACCACATTACTCTCCTAAAACACCCCTTTTTCATATTTGCCTGTACCTATTCACCCCTCGTCACGCCTAACTACTTTGCCGGAAGCTACCACAGCTTAAGTAGAAGTACATTCAAAGAGAGATTATCACTACTCTGACCGTATCTATAACGTAGCCATTTATGGCTTAAAATCGATGTTAATATCGTATCACAATTATTAATTATAGCTTAAAAATAAATGTAATTATCCATTGAAAGTAACTTCCTTAATCTGTGCACCAAATTAAAGTTCAGATATTCTATTTAACTCTATGGTTGCTGAATTCTCTGATTTGGTTAACCAGATTGTAAAAAATATTAATATCAATATTTGAGGGCACAAGCATGTGACTGTAAACGCGACAGGTTGTGGGTTCGATTCCCAATCGAGAAAATAAAATATTAAATGTTTATAATTTTTCGCTGTGTTAAAAAGAAATAGATTTCATATTTTTTTCTATTATTCAAAATCTTACGACAACAGCTCATTTGATAAATTGTTAATATTAATATTGTTTACTTGTGATGGGATTATCATTTACACTTGTAGATTTAATTGATGCATGCAAAGGTCACAACAACTTGCACATGCATGACACCTTTATTATAAGGCATTACTTCATCTGGACAACCTTGATGCTGCATTACATATTCCTTTTGGCATTAATTAAAACTCGCATAAGTTTAAAAAAATAAAAAATCAGCTTCACGCTGTAACCCGCACACAACAGGCAGAGAGAACCTAGTATTAAAACACTCTGTTCCCCACTTTCCGCCGAATTCTGGAGTATTGCGTGTTCAGTGGTAGAACTCAACGCCGCGCTTTGCCTCGATACCAGAGCGAAGAAATGAAATATAAATTTAAATAAATATATCATCATCTCCTCAAGTGGGGATCGAGCCCACAACCAGTCAAAAAAATATATATGTATAAATAAGATGTAGCTGTATAAGGAATTAATTTGCTAAAACTAAACACAATTTATCGGAGCGAATACAAAGAAAACATAAATATTTATAAAAATGTAAAATTCTTGGTTCACTGATGCGCGACGTGCGGGCGCATACCGCTGCACTCCGCGACTGCAGCGCGGCGCGGACTATAGACAATTATTTAATTTCTATATAATCAAAATATATTTTATTAAATAACTGTAAATTTTGTCTATATCTTGTTTAATCTGTTGTACCTATTTTGACACTGAAGTCATTTTGTGCATAAATGTAGTGTTTTCGGGAAAATGGAAAATATATATGGTGTTATACGTACGTTGAGCAGAAAAACTTTGAAACGTAATAAGAAGGTATATTATTAGACTATATATTAATTTAATTTAAAAAATAATTATTTTAAAAATATTATATATGAGCCAGGTAATATGTAATTCGTAATTTCGGTTACTTTAATTGTGATTTTATACTATATTTAAACATTTTAATAAAGCATATTTTTAGAAAGCTAAATATTATTGTGTACCTAAATCTTAAATTAATCACGTTACGTATTATTTTATTATATAACTTTTATATAAAAACATTTATTTAAATGAAAAAGAAAGATTTTTTTACTAATCTTCATAGCAACGTTATATTAATTTTCAATATCTTTCTTAAACAAAATAAAAACTTTTGCAAATAAATATTACTTTAATATGATAAAAATATTTATACAATATTTTTTTAGCCCAATTTTAAGGTATATAACTAAACATATTAATTTAATATAAAAATTGTGTACCTAAATTATTTTTCATGGAAAAACTTTTCAAATGTCCAGTAACGACTGGCCAGTCTTGACGCAGAGACACAAGCGTGTTACTGTAAACGCGACAGGTTGTGGGTTCGGTTCCCACTTAAAGCAATGAAATATTTAATATCTTAATTTCTTCGCTCTGGTGTCGTGGCAAAGCGCGGCGTTGAATTTCGTCACGCAACGCGCAAAACTTCAGAATTCAGTGGAAAATGGAGACCGGAGTGTCTCAACACTAGGTTCCCTCTGCCTTCCCTGCTACGTATGGTATGCAGCATGAAGCTGATAAAATAAAGAAAACTGCAATTTCTGAAAGCAATCGCGTAATGAAAATATGTAGGTTGATGAACAAACAAAGAAAATACGTTGGATATATTTTAACAACATCACGCTTTCGTGAGCTGCTCGCACCTCTCAATGGTGATATATCAGGGCATTGTTAGTTAGAAAAGCCTTTTTATATAATATTTAACGATTTATAGCACTAGTAATATCACCTTCCAAAATTATAAAAAAAAATCGTTCTTATTGCCTCGCTTTTCTTAAAAACTAAAACTCGACCCTACAAAGATTTTTTAATAAATAATAGAGAAAAATTTAAGCATATTTATACCTAAGAAAAAAAGTAATGAAAATGTTCTAATTTGTTTCAGGTACAACCAAAACCAACGACTAATGGCATATCCAGCATGAAAGAGAAGATCACTGAACGGGAATCGAGGGAAACTCGTGATTCTAGGGAAACAAGAGAATCTCGAGAATCAAGAGAGTCCAGAGAATCTAGAGATTCCAGAGAGATAAGAGAGCTACGAGAATCTCGAGATGAGTCTGAGATGGAAATACGAGATAGAAGAGCTGCAACATCTTCCCCAGCGCCGAGAGATAGAGATCGTGAAAGAGATAGAGACCGTGAACGTGATAGAGATAGAGAGCGTGAAAGGGATATGCGGGATGAGAGGAGAGACCAATCGACACCCCAACATGATGGCAGACACCCGCTTCTTCAATTTGCCGTGGATCATTTTAGACAAAGCCCAGAGTAAGTACTTTACTCACTTTATTTAATTGATTTTTTTTTTAAATTCGCGCTGTTACTCACATAAAGCAGAGCAGGCAGATGAAACCCAGTGTTATGACACTCCGTTTCCCACTTTCTGCCGAATTATCATGAAACATTGAATTTTAAGTTTCTTGTCACTAGAACGAGAAATCAAAATATTAAATACATCATTTTCTCGAGTGGGAATCGAACTCACGATTGCCGCGTCTACAGCCACACGCTGTACCCCTGTTCCATGATGGCCTATTAACAGTAATACCAATGCTATAATAATACTTATTACGGTAATAGTAATGAAAAATTATTATTTAATATATATATTTTTTGCTTTAGTTAGAGAAAATTATAATTATTATTGAATACCACGCCCATGAATACAATTGACACGCAAATTAGGAATGTTATTATAAAAAATAGTTTACGGTTTCATTCACATCACGCATTATTCAAATAGTAACGTATACGGGTACCATTCTAAAAAAAAGGCCAGCCGTGGCGCAGGGGCGCTAGTGTGTGATTGTAAAGGCGATTTGCTGTGGGTTTGATCCCCAATCGAGGAAATGAAATATTAATAATTTTTTAAATTTTTAAATGTTGTTTCACACTTAGTTAAGAACATAAATAAGTTTTAACAAGCGTATAAAAATTTCGACATAGCTTGATGAGAACGTATGGCTTGGTGGTCAGAGCGCCTGGTTGGTTTCCAGGAGCCGCGGGTTCCAGTCCCGCTACGTTAAAATTTTTATACGTTTTCTAAATAAGTATATGTATTAATATGTTTTGATTTCTTCGCTCTGGCGTCGAGGCATAAAATTGGGCAGAAAATTGGGAACGGAGTGTCTTAACACAGGTTCCATCTGCTTCCCCTACTGATACCAGATCAAGAAAAACAACTTTACAACATAACGTACATACATTCACTCTACATTGCATTTGAACGACCATTTTGTAGGTGCAAACATTAATTATTTCATGATTTTGCAAAAAAAATATTAGATGTCTTATTAAATATAAAACATATCATACTTTTTTGCTTCACTGGTAGACAGAAGGAACCTAAGAACTTAGTTTAAGTCACTTCTTTTCCATTAAGACATTTGCGTTCCCCTCTTTCTGCTCAATCTCTCTCAAGACCTTACGTGTAGAGCGGCAAATCTCAAGCGTGGCGCCTTGCCACAATAGCAGAGCGAGGCAATTAAAAAAAAAAAAAAATCCTCAAGCGGGAATCGAACCTACTATCTGTCGCGGTTACAGTCACAACCTTCTACAACCCTACACCACGACTGACCTCAAACTTTCCCTCAATTATAGAAATATTCTTAAATAAACACATTAAGTATATCTTCAGTATTCTCTAGGCCAGTCGTAGAGCAGGGGCACAAAGTGTGACTGTAAAATTAAATATTTATTTACATTTATATTTTCACTTCTTCGCTCTAATGTCGAGGCATAGCGCGGCGTTGAGTTCCGCCACTCAACGCGTAATGCCTCCAGAACTTGGCCTTAAGTGGGGAACGGAGTGTCTTAACACTAGGTTCCCTCTGCCTACCCTGCTGTGTGCTGGATACAGCGTGAAGCTGATTTGAAATAAATTAATTTGCTATATTTTCTTATTATCTCTTACAAATACCACAAAATGTAACATTTTGCAATAGAGAAGAACAGCTCACTAACATAATCCATTGTTATATCACGTTCACATTTATATATATCGTGGCTGGTTTCTTGTTATTTGGGCTGTTTCATATTGCGTGCCCAATATTATGCGGAATTACGTGTGTATGTGAAGGTAGATTTGGATTATTTTTATAAGTAAATTCTAGTTATTTTGATCTTGTGAATATTAGTGTTAATATGAATATTGGAAATCTACAAATGTATACATTTTAGGGTTCCGTACCTTTTAAGGAAAAAAGGAACCCTTATAAGATCACTTTGTTGTCTGTCCATCTGTCTTGCCTGTCTGTCAAGAGTCTTTATCTCGAGAACGCTTGGAGATATCGAGTTGAAATTCAAATCTACGGCCCCATAATTTCCTGAAAAAATTGTATTTCTTTATGTGCTTAAAAAAAGATATATTGATATGTAGATGATATAAAAAACGGATATCGCGCCATGACGGCCTTTATACATATAATGCATATATTACAATCATGTATTAAGTCCAGTATCTTTCATTTTATATACGAATGTGACAGTAGTCAGTTATATACGATCACAAATAAATTTTATTATTTTCTCATTTAACTAGAAAACTTAAAACATATATTTAATCTGCTATATTCTACGCTTAATGAGCTTTACCAATTTTAAAATTCCATACCTTATATATATGAAAAAAAAAAGAAAGAAAGTGAGAATATTGTGAATTACAGTTACCCGACTAGGAATTGAACTCACGACCTTCACATTAATATATAATATTCAATATTGTTTACTAACATATACTAACGTCTACTGTATACTAACATATACTAACGTCATTAAAACAAAAAATCCTCAACAATATCAGAGATGATGAGACCGTGGCGCATTGGCACAAAGTGTGACTGTAAACGCGACTGGTTGTGGGTTCGATCCCCACTCGAGAAAATGAAATATTTATTTAAATTTATATTTACATATCTCCGCTCTGTTAACGAGGCAAGGTGCGGCGTTGAAATTCGCCACTGATCACGCAATGCCTCCAAAATTCGGCGAAAAATAATAAATGAAGTGTCCTAACACAAGGTTCCCTCTGTCTATCCTGCTAAGTGCGGGAAAGCGTAAAGCGGATTTAATTTAATTTTTAATGTTTGAAATATTGCGTGCTCGTGATGTTTGAATTTAATTAAAAATTAAATATTAACAACACAAATTGAATTAACTTAATTTCAAAATATTATTGTAAGAGTCAGCAAATTTAATGAACATCTTATCATATGCAATGAAGTAAACATTTTTCACTTTTCTTATAATTATAGCGATTCGTAAACATAATTTATAAATTAATCAATGCATTTAAAATTGAACTGAATCTAATAAAATCAGCTTTACGTTGTATTCCGCACACAGCAGAGTAGGCAGAGGGAACCTAGTGTTAAGACACTCCATTCCGTCAAGTCCTGGAGGCATTGCATGTTAAGTGGCGGAACTCAACGCCGCGCTTTGCCTCGACACCAGAGCGAAGTAATTAAAATATAAATGTAAATAAATATTTCATCTCCTCGAGTGGGGATCGAACCCACAACCAGTCGGTTTTACAGTCACACTTTGTGCCCCTGAGCCACGACTGACCTCTATATATATATGATTGATCTGCGTAGACCTAAATACATTTAAATAGTTTCTCATATTGATAGAAAATTTTCTAAAATTTACATATTATCGTCAGAGAGTAAGTACTTAACGTAGAATCATCGAAATTGCTTTTCATTTAGATCAATGATTCTCAACCTTTTTTTTGTTGCGGCACATATTTAACGATTTCAAAATTTGGCGGCACACAAAGAGAAATTATTTACCACAACACACTGCATAAGTAGTTTATGACAAAATTTTTAAATATACGAATTTATTTTTTTGTGGATTTAAATATATATTAATGGTAAAAATATTTTTCTTTTTAAATGATATAATTTAATTATATATTAACATTATTATATATTTGCAAAATTTGGCGGCACACAAAAGTGCCGCGGCACAGTGGTTGAGAATCACTGATTTAGATGTATGTTTAGACATACATTATTGCATTTCGTCGTGTTTTCTCTTGACTTCACGTTGTCACGATGTCTTTAAAATAGACAAAATTTTCTGTGTGTTGTTCTCCTCTATGATTGCAAGAGATACTTGAATACGGATATTATGTACACAATGTACATATATATAGAGGTCACGGTGCAGGGTTCGATTCCCACTCAAAGGAATGAAATATTTAATATTTTCATCTCCTCGCTTTGGTGACGAGGTAAAGTGCGGCGTTGAGTTCCGCTACCCAATACCTGTAGCATTCGGCGAAAAGTGAGGAACGGAACGTGAACTCTAGGTTTCCATATTGCCTCTGCCAACCATACTATTTGCGGGATACAACGTGAAACTAAAAAAAACACGATTTCTCAGAACGTGATCTTGAAAAACAAAGAGCTTAATGCACGCAATTATCTTGATAAAAAAATAAATACAGTTAAATATAAAAACGTAAAATTATAATATTGTATATAATATAACTTATTAGAAATCTTAAATAATTAAATACCTGTGATTATTATTTATAATCAGTTAAATATTAATTTTAATATTAAAATGTGTGGCCAGTCGTGCCGCAGCGGCACAAAGTGTGACGGTAAAACCGACTGGTTGTGGATTCGATCCCCACTCGAGGAGATGGAATATTTACTTAAATTTATATTTCCATTTCTCTGGTGTCGAGGCAAAGCGCGGCATTGAGTTCTGCAACTCAACACGCAATGCCTCCAGAATTCGAGAGAAAGTGGGGAACGGAGTGTCTTAACACTAGGCTCCCTCTGCCTACCCAGCTGCGTGCGGGATATAGCGTGAAGCTGATTTATTTAATATTAAACATTTATTTCAATAATACAGTATGTTGCAAGCGTAGAGCAAGAGATCCACTATTTCTTAACATTGTTCTTCAACGACAAAAACCGTGTGGGTTCCTGTATTTGCATTCAATGTACACTTGGAATCCGAACTACTTTTATGCCTGTATTTCTATAATTATACCTTAGGGTTGTCTCTATAACTTTCCAGTTTTTGAAAATAAAATAAATTGCAGATGGCACCACTTTCCTAGCAAGAAAAAATCACGTCGACAGACAATCTAAAATTGAAATCAAATAATGATTTATTGATTTTTAAAACATATTTAAATTACTTTAACCATCTAATATAATATGTTCTACTTCTTATTGTTTACATTATTTTATGGATATTTGAAGAAACCAGTTCATAATATTACGTTTTATATATTATATTATTGTATGTATGTGTGTTCCAATTTCCACGTTGTAATGTCTATTCACTTTCATTGTTTTCTCTGTAACTGGACAACAAAAGGTTAATTTAAAAAAATATATGTTTGTGTATATCCTGTATTAAGGTCAAGTACCACATGGTTCAGTAATATTATAAAGCATATCTTTTTCATAATTATAATAAAAATATATTTCAGTTGTACAACTTCATTTAAAAAAATTAAAATATTTGATGTTTACCTATTTTCTATGTTTGCCCTAAAATGGTTCGCAATTTTGTTGTTAAATTAAATATAATGAGATATCAACAATTTTACTTTTATAAATTTTTATATCTGATTTTTATTAAAAATTAGAAAAATTATATTCGTTTGTATTTGTTTATTTATATATAAAGAGCAGTTACTGTACAGGGAACCCTAAAAATGACGAATTATTGTAGATTATATTGGGCAACAGTTTCAGTTCGCGGGCTCGCAAAAACAATGGGTCGTAAAAAGTTCTTTTAAAAAGTGCACAGCCCTAGTCAGTCTTCTTGAGAACATCGTTCGCACGGAACGCGTTAAGAGTTGACTTGAGACGACAAGAGCTAGCGGCGATGCCGTGTGCGGCCGCGGCGCGTCTCACTTACCGAATGCAAGTATCTCTCAAATTTGATCGATATATATATAAATTTGTAACTATTAATTAGAATTTAAAGTGTTTTTACTTAAATTTCTATTTAATTTTGGTTTTCCTTCAATTTTACGTTTTTTTTTTGAACGTAGTCTAAGTTTTAACGGGACTGTCACAAGCTACTGATAAGGGCTGTTTGATTGAAATTATTTTAAAAGTGATGGCGAATAATGTGTCAACAAAGATTTATGTTTTCTAATAATAATAATAATACATCAATTATTTACATTTTAATGACAAGGGTTAAAATATATAACCTTTTTACAATATACTGGTTTCTTTTTATAGCTTCAGTGTTGTTCTTAGATATTTATTGTGGCTTTAGTTACTACTGTCAACCTATCAAGTACAGTAGATAACTGATAATGGAAAGTGATAATTAATTTGTTTAATATCAGGTATGTCATTTTAACTTAACAAAATTAAATTAAATTAGCTTCACGCTGCATCCCGCACACAGCAGGATAAGTAGAGGGAACCTAGTGTAAAGTTCCTCTGGTCCCCACTTTCCGCTGAATTGTTCAAGGCAGAGCGAAAAAATTAAAATATTGATATGTAATAATGAATTTCCGCGAGTGGTGATCGAACCCATAACCGTCTCGTTACAGTCACAGCCTAGTACGCCTGCACCACGACGGCCCCCAAAATATATTTTTATTTCAACTCAGATTATTTAGAAACTTAATGAATGACTTAAGAATTTTGGTTGATTTGATATCGCGCTTTCTTGAATGACACGTCTAAAGCACTCTATTGTAGAGTTAAATACGTTTTTTCACATCCCACTACAATAAATCTTGATACATTTGTTACAACTTTTTTCCTATCATTGTAGTCTGCCAGTTTTAAAGCGAATTAGATTATAATTAACTTTTTGAAAATGAGGTCGTCGTGGCGCATAGTCTTTAATAAACGACGTTTGTAGGTTCGATTTCCACTCTGGTACCAAGACAGCCATGCTTCTATAATTCGGCGGAAAATATGGGCACCGGGTCATCTTAACACAAAGTTTCCTCTGCCTTACTAGAAATGTTCAAATATCATGTGCTAATGTATGACTCTAACTAAACTACGACTCAAGGCGTCGCGTTGCCTCTACACCAGAAAGAAAATATTAAAATATTTATTCCTCGAGTAGGAATCGAACCTTATATCCCTGAGCCGTGGCTGGCCTCGCGATACATAATACGGGTACGAAAAATGCCCTGTACGATTTAGGTATACAGATTATAAGAAAACATCCGTTTTTCAATAAATTACGCAAAATGTAAGAAATTCAAGTAGTTGAACTGTGTAATATATTACGCGATTTATAACATAACTATGTAATAGTGCCTTTCCAAGAGTCAAAGAAACCATATTAGGTTAATAGAAATTGAAGTGAATTCTAATGCTAAATAGTTGGTATAAGCTAAAAGACCTGATGTCTTAAACCACTAGAGGATAAACAAAAATATTCTAATCAGCTTCGCGCTGTATCACAGATGTCGCACGTAGCAGGCAGAGGGAACCTAGTGTTAAACACTCAGTTCCACACTTTCCGGCAAATTCTGGAGATATTGCATGTTGTGTTGCGGCGTTGAATTCTGCCACTCAACACGCAATGCCTCCAGATTTCGGCAGTGGAGAACGGAATGTCTTAACGCTAGGTTCCCTCTGCCTACCCTGCTGTGTGCGGGATACAGCGTGAAGCTGATTTGATTTTGCGTGTTGAAGAATCGTTGCAGAATCGAAAAGTTGCAGATCGAACCCACGACCCGTCGCGTTTACAGGCACTTTGTACCACGCAAGGGCACAAAAGATTGACCGACATTTGTAAACAAAGAATTATTAGGAATATATTTTTTTATTACTTGACATTTTAAAATTAAAAACATGGTCTCATCTGCTATAAAAAAAAATAAGTTATAAAATATCATAGCATAATTAAACTTAAACAATAAACACTATAAACACTGTTACACCATCCAATATAAACATTTAAATCGATTATAACAAATTGGCCTCGTGTTTCAACTTCAAAATGCTAAGTTATTCTGTATCGATCACCCAGTCACTTTCGCTGATCGCGTACAGCGGTCAGTATCGTATCGGCGCGCGCGCGCAATGGCCACCGACGGTGATATTTCGGGGGACAGCTTGTCCGAAGCGGAACCCGACGTAAACAATGATACCTACACATGTGAGCACGTCAACAAACAACTGTGAGATATTTTTTTTTGTGTTTCTTTCTCTCTGTGTGTGTGCTTCTCTCTCTCTTTCTCTCTATGTGTGTGTTTCTTCTCTTTCTTTGTTTAATAATGTTTATTAGAGTGATTAGTGATTTTGAGGATTTGCAGCTCTTGTTTTGGAATATTTTGTTTGAAAATTTAATAAAGAAGTTTATTATTTTAATTATAAATATTATTCAAATGATGATAAAAAAATATTATTCAAATGATTTCTATTGGTTCTTTTTATATATATTGATATGCGCAAAATACATAAAGGAATTAGGTAAGGGCACACCTAGAAAATAACTACGGATGCCTTTCTAAATACGTACTACATTTAAATTTCATGTTGTTTCGAAGTATTAAATTGAATGTAATCTTTAGTTAATAACTAAATGTTATATTATTATAGCTTAATGTGAACTTTGACTGAGCAAGTTTTAATTTTATACTGACAGTTTGTTTTATTTGCTTTATTATCCAGAATATTACATTAATTTTAAATAATAATAAAACTTTCTTAAAATTTCATTATTATGTATCCATTGTTAATTTAATATTTTAAAAATTAAAACACTCGACAAAACAGTAAAGATTACCTTAATTTCTCTTACAATTTACGAGCCGCATAATCGTTGAAGTCTTTTGTGAACTTTTTATCAAATTTCAAGACTTCGTTTTAAGTATAATTTATTAAAGTACTTAAAATGACTGACTACTTATCATACTTAAACTTACTAAAGTAAAAAAAAAGGATAGGCAGCGGGAACCAAATGTCACTTCGTTCTTCGCTTTCCGCCGATTTTTTTGAGGTATTGCGAGTTGAGTAGCGAAACTCAACGCAGAGCTTTTGCCTTAAATGCCTTTAAATGAAAATATTAATTCCTCTAGAGTCGAAATTGAACCACAACCGTCGCTTTACAATGATACCCTAGTGCCCCTGCGCCTCGACGGCCTCGAATATTATAAAGTAAATTGATATAATATACGATTATCGTACAGGGAACGTATCTATCTAATCTTAAAGCAATTACAACAAGCACATTACTGCGCAATATTTTCTTCACTACCGGTATAATATACAATTTCTTAATGTAATATTTCATCAGCGTACTTTGCATCCCCACTGGAGTTACTTCAATGTATGTAATAAACACCATACCAGAAGTGTAATTATAGTTTTTACGAATTTTCTTGTAAAACTATTTTTATTTAAAATTTATTTTGGTGGCATTTTTGTTGAATATTACTGTTTTTTTTTCAGCTTCACGCTGTATCCCGCATATAGCAGGCTAGGCAAAAGGAATCTAATATTAAGACACTTCGTTCCCCATCTTCTGTTTAATTTTCAAGACACTGCGCATTGAGTGGCGGAACTCAACGCCGCGCTTTTTGCTTTGTTACTAGAATGAGAAAATAAAAATATTAAATACTAATATTTTCTTCTCTCGAATGGAAATCGAACTCACAACCGCCGCGTCAGAGTCACACGCTTACCCCGACAGCCTCGACAGACGGTTTTTTAAATTCTTATTTATTTTTATATATAGATATACTTTCAAAAACTAACAAATAAGGTTTCCTTAATTCTAAATAAGTACTACAGGTAACACACTTCCACCATCAAAACAATTATATAAACGACAATCGGTCACGCCTTGTAAACGCTAAACGCACGCAAATGCACACAAAAGAATAAATTAAATATTCATATGCTATAAAAAACGATGTCTTAGTTTCATATGATACGTATATATATACTAAATGTTACGAAACTGCGTAGTTTAATGCTATACGAATATTTTATTTTTAACATAAAAAAAATGAGAGATGTTTTTTCATATTTTTTTATTATTATCGTAATTTTTATTTTGAAATTAAAGTTATTTTAGAATATGTGGCCATTTTCTAATACATAAATAATTATAATTTATTATTATATTGTGTCATTCATTGCTCAGTAAAATTTAAAAAATATTTACACATTTATTTTATACAAAAAAAAATATAATAATATTGAGACGAGAGCTTGAGACATAATTTATAATATTCTTAACTTATAATAAGGTATGTTTTCCGGTATTTATAACAATTACAAAATACTTGAAAAAAATCAAATTCGATATTCTATTTTTTTTGTCTTTTTCTTATATATATTTATTTCTTTTTAGTTTATAATCATTTGAATGTTTTACATCGCATTCATCAACACGATTTCTGTAAACGCATAGGTATCGTGGCTCGCCGTAACCTGTAATCACGACTGTGTAACACGAAGTGAACATAATAGATGTGTTGAAATACGGAATTTGCATTTTTAGCCTGTTTTCGACGCAAATCAATAGAGAATTGACGTTTTAATAACAAAATATTTACTAAGAATATTTAACAGAACAGTCTAATTATATACGCTTGTAATGTAAACGTCGATGTCGATACAAGTGGTCTTCTTTACGCTTAATCGACTCGTACGGATCTTTCGACAATGTTTAATAGTTTAAGTAGACATATTTGAAAATGATAATCAAATATTAATAATGAATTTAAATAATATGATAGAATTAATGGTAAATTTGAGGCCAATGTGGCGCAGTGGCAATAGCGTGTGAATGTAAACGCGACGGTCGTGGGTTCTTTTCTCACTCGTGGGAATAAGCTATTATTTATTAATATTTTCATTTTTTCTGGTAACAAGGCTAAAAGTAGCGTTGAATCCCGTCATTTTTCTTGAAAAAAAAAGATAATATAAGTATATTTAATAACTTTACACTACTTAATGCACTAATAACAATCGTTGACATTAAATCTATTCTATTATAAACAAGATGCACGAAATAAGAAAAACCTTATTTTATTCGCCTAAATTCGTCTAATCTTGAACAAATTTCTATTTATTATATGAATATTAATATCCACACATCGCCAAATAACATTTTTTTACATAAAACATGTATAGATTAATTCGTATTACATAAGTTTGAAGATTTTTTTTTAAAGAAAATAATGAAATGCCAAAATGTAAATTTTGTAATTCATTCATATTGAATAAACTTATCTCTGTTTATAAAAAATCTATTAAAAAACATGATTGAATTTTAATAAAATCGATAAGGTCAAGTGAAAACTAGGCGACATCGATTTCTTAATATCGGTATGTGCTTAGTATCGATACTCACGTAGAAATGTAAAACGCTTATGTTGTTAAATTTACCTTAAATTTTTAATAAGTGAGAGACATTTTTTTTTTTAAAAAGAAAGGAGATAAACCGACGCCGTCGTGGCGTAAGCACGTGGACTGAAGCATGTGAATGTAACGCTACGGTTCTAGGCTCGATTCCCATTGGGGGCAATAAATAATTATTTATTTATATATTCAATTCTTTGCTCTGATACCAAAGCAAAACTCGCGGCGTTGAATTCCGCCACTCAACCCGCAACGGCTCGAAAATTTGGCAGATAGAGTGGAGCGGAGTGTCTTAAGCTTATAACTAGGTTCCTGCCCACCTTGCTAAATGCGGGATACAGCGTGAAGCCCAAAACTAATTTGCCTAAAATATTCAACAAACGTGCCAACTAATTTTAGAAATTAGAAGCTAAAAAAAGAAAAACGTCTTATACAATTCCACAAAAAATATATTTATCATTCTGTAATTGATGAAAAGGTTGTTGAGCTTTCATCGACCAGCGCTGTTCACGATGATACTGCGAAATGTTACATATGAAATCGATTATTTAACTCGTTGAGTAATCTCTTATATGCTGTGATTATATTATAGGAATCATTTTTTTTCTCTATACGATTTCTAATTGATGTATGATTTTGTTTTGAATAATAAATAAGGATAAACTAGTTTTTTTTAGTGGCTCCGTTGTAATTATATGTTTTGTTTTGATGAAATTAATGTATTAGTTTGTTTTTTTCTGGTAAGCAACTAAATAATAATTGTTTATTAATTATAATAATGCATAATCAAAAGAAAAAATATATGTATAGAGGTTAGCCGTGGCGCAGGGGCACAAGTGTGTGACTCGAAACGCGACAGGTTGTTGTTTCGATTCCCATTCGAGGAAATGAACTACTTAATAATTTTATTTCTTCGCTCTGGTATCGGGGCAGAGCGCGGCGTTGAGTTCCGCCGCTCAACACGCAATACATAGAGAATTCGGTAGAAAATGGAGAGCTCAGTGTCCTAACACTAGTTTCACTCTGCCTATATGCGGGATACAGCGTGAAGTGGAAAATACATCTTCATACATCATTATCAGTCAATCCAGAAATAAATATAACAATACTATATGAAACGATTACTTTTTGATATTTATCTCAAAGATTGCACTCGAAATTTACTATCTAATAAGCGATTCAATGCGAATATTCTCACGCGCTCTTTCTCTAGTCTGGCTAGCAGCTTTCAAGAGAAGGTGTGAATTAAAAACTACTTCCGTTTATCGTCAATATTTTTTAATATATTCTTTTGATTTTGATGTAAATCATATCAAAGCATTACATGTTTTTTTTATAGTATAGTACCTATCATTAGTTCATATGATTTTCTTATCTTATCAACAACGAAGATTTTTTTTTAGGTTCACGCTGTATCCTGTACCCTACTAGGGTTGAAGTTGGGAACTTAGTGTTAAGACACTCTGTTCTCCATTTTCCCCCAAATCCTGGAGGTATTGCGTGTTAAGTGACAGAACTCAACACTGCGCTTTCTCTTTTTACCAGAGCGAGGAAATAAAAATATTAAATAATTAATTTCGCCAAGTGGGATTCGAACCCATACTCGACGCTGTCTTACGCTGCATCACTCGTCATCAAGATAACATAAACATTAAAAACAATAATTATATTCTCATTTACAGATTAGAAATTCTGAAAGCGGACTCTTCACTGAAAAGCAAGGCCAAACGCAACGAATGGACGTGGAAAGCTCAAACCGACGTCGTGAAATGGCAGGCCACACCTCTCCGAGCACCTCTCCTACGGCTGCCGGCGGCACTGGCACCACCAGCCTTGGAGTGCTTCACGTGCGTGAGGGCGTACTGTGGGGACCTGCAGCCGGCTGAACGGGCGATACATCAGGATTTGACTGAAGTTAAATGTGTTTATACTGTGCTTATGGTTAGTATATTGAAATTAGACTTTTTTAAGAGTTTTTTTAATATATATCGACATATCCGTATTATAATTTCCTGTTACTAAATATACTTCAATGCCAATAGGACATTGTTCTTCGGATGAGTCGATATTTAGTTTTCATTTACTATTATTATCATGTTATTAACGAAATTAGGTATAATATGTTGTATATTTTATGGCCGTTGTGGTTCGAATCCCATTCGGAACGCCCAGAATTATCTTTGCTTTGGTAACTTGTTACTGACAAGACAAAGCGCAGTGTTAAGTTCCACCTCTTGAAACGCAATATCTCGAAATTCTTCGAAAAGCCAAAAACGGGGAGTCGAGTGTTTCGGAAAGCGAGGAATCGAGAAGTTAATTTTATTTTTAGTCTAAACATTTTTATAAGAAAAAAAGTTTTTTTTTTAATGTTTTTTTATAATAACTAAAATAATACTCCCAATACTTCATACCGTTACATTATATTGTTATTATTCATATATTTCAGCACTGCCACTCAGTACCGGAGCTGCGTGACGAAGTCTACTGTCAACTAATGAAACAGACCACCTCGAACAGGTCTCCCTCTCAGGACTCTTGTCAGCGAGCGTGGAGGCTCATGTCCATACTCGCTTCGTACTTCACCTGTTCTGAGACACTCAGGTAAGGTTTATCTATATCTATTTATACTTATATTAAAATAGAAACGGATCAGTGTCTGTACATGGAAGATATATAAGATAATATTTTATTTGTGACTAAGTAGCAACTGGCAATAACGTAATAGAACCAACAATTATGATTTTTTTGTCTGTTCGCACACAGCAGGGGTAGGCAGAGGGAACCTGGTGTTAAAACACTCCGTTCAGTCTTTCTGCCGAATTTTGGAGGTATTGAGTAAACGGAACTCAACGCCGCGCTTTGCCTGGACAACCAGTGCGAAGAAATGGAAATATAAATTTAAATAAATATTTCATTTCCTCGAGCAGTAATCGAACCTACAACCGATACTTATAAAAACCATAGTTTTTATTAATAAATTGCAAACAATGATAAATATATAAATTGTAAGTTTAAAATCAATGTTTACATATTTTTACTACTTAAAATATAAATAGAAAATTGTTTTGTAATTTTAATATTTTTTTAACTTAAATGATATATTGAGATTATTATAACGTTAAAAATATAAAAGATCTGTGTGTTTATACAATAAAATGTATCTAGTATATTTTCATTCTATTTTTCATACAACATGACCGTTATCGTCAATAGTTGAAATCTTTATTTTTTATTTAATACAAGCAGTCTGCTGAGTGGTTTTTTCTATAATCGACGTGATTTTTATTTTTTTTATATTTTTCATGTACAGAATTGACTTTTCTATCCTTTTATTATATATAGAGATTACAACAATGAATTAACCAAGTAATGTAATTAATTCTGTTTTATTCCAGGCCATTCCTAATAGAATACCTGTCGGCGGCGGCGGCGGACCGGCGGCGGCCCTGCCAGGGCACGGCGGCCGTCTGCCTCGCCAACTTCAGGAAGACGCTGCGCTGCGGCGGCAGGAAGAACGTCCCCAGCGTGGAAGAGGTGAGACTTACAAAGATATATTATTTTAATTTCACACTTGTAACCCGCCCATAGTAGGGTAGGTAGAGGGAACCTGGGAACCTAGTGCTAAGACACTCCCATTAAGACACTTTCGTTTCCCATTTTTTACCGAGTTCTGGAGGCATTGCGTGTTGAGTGGCGGAATTCAACGGTTCACTTTCCCTCGTGTGAGGAAATGAACATATTAAAATGTTTAATTTCCTCTTTACACGTAGTCTTAATAAAAAAATTCATACAGTATACGAGATATAGCACATTCGTTTTAATACTAAACTATCCAGACTAAAATCTTTCAGCATTTTATCACCTATCCTATAAAAAAAACAATATTTCCATTAGAAATACTCATTTATCTGTTGTTAGAAATATATGTAAATTAAAATGTTATATATTTTATGTCGTCGTCGTGTAGTACTAGTCTAGCTATAGTCTGACTGGTTGTGAGTTCAATTCCCACTCGAAGATGTATTATTATTATTTTCTTGCTCTGGAAAGGTTTTCTTTGCCTAACTTGTTAAATTGGAGATCAAAAAGATAAAATATGTTTTATAGACATTTTTAAAGTGTTATTCCACACATAGGAAAGAAAACGTTTTGAAAACGTTGTTTTTTTTATACGTTTTCTAAGTAATAAATATTTTTCTAAATAAGTAAGATAAAATATATGTGTGACCCAGGTGACGGCGGTGTCGGCGGGGCGGTCGGCGCGGCGGCAGCTGTACCGGCTGCCGGGCGGCGCCGAGCGCGTCGTCAACACGCGCTGCGCCACCGTCGTGCAGGACATCGTCAACGAGCTGTGCGAATTGGTAACATTTTTTTTGTATATTTAATATAAGTAATAATCAAGAGTTATTTTCCAGGCCAGGCCAGGCAGAGGCCAGTCTTGGCGCAGGGGCACAAAGTGTGACTGTAAAACCTACTGGTTGTGAGTTCGATCCGCACTCGAGGAGATGAAATATTTACTTAAATTTATATTTCCATTTCTTCGCTCTGGTGTCTAAGACAGGCGCGGCCTTGAGTTCTGGCACTCAACACGCAATGCCTCCAGAATTCTGCAGAAAGGGGAACGAAGTGTCTTAACACTAGGTCCCCTTAGCTTACCCTACAGTGTGCGGGATACAGCGTGAAGCTGATTTATATATTTTATTTTATAAGTTATTTTAGTATTGAGTAATAATAACATTTTTTATGCATCTGTTTGTATTGATTATTTACAAAATAACTACAGTAAACTATAAACAAAATTTAATTCACATTTTATATTTTTTATAAATCTAACATTTAAAAATTGTACTTTTGCTAAAATCAAAACTTAATTAAATGTACATATATATACATAAAAAAAACATGTTTCTCCTATATGTCTTAATATTATATATAACATAACAAATTTAAAAAAGTTCTATATAAAATATAAAACAAAAAAAATATTCCCAGATTGGAGTAACAACAACAGCGGAAAGAGCAGAGTTCTCTCTCTACTGCATAGTAGCGGGAGACGCTCTCACGATGCCGCTATCGGGAGACGAATACGTACTAGACGTCACCACGGAACTGCAACGAGCCCACCACCCCTTCTACCTGATATTCTGCAGGTCTGTCTGGCATCACCCCTTGCGACAGGACGCTCCTGCCTTGTACACTGAAGTACTGTTTAATCAGGTATGTTTATATATTATTATATAGCATTTTGTATATAAATATTGTTAAATAGTACAATTTCAAACTTTTTTTTGTTGTTATTATAACAATCATTATTTAGTTAAATAAAAAAGGCGGCTTAAGTCTTTTCTTCTCGTTTTAAGCCTCGTTTAAGTTGCAAAAGAAAAGTAAATAAAAATAAATATGGCAACAAAAATTTACAATTTATTTTTTAATTGAGAAATTAAAAGACGTATCTATTATTGAAAAACATATCGTCACTAACACGATTTTACATATCTCTCATGGATCATCAAAACTACTCAAAATTCCATATTATTAAAAAATATCACTAAACTAATTAACCTTCACTTACAGGTAGCACCAGACTACCTGGAAGGTCTCCTCCTGGTCCTCCCCGGCGGCGGAGCGCCCGGAGCACCTATACTACGAGACGCGGCCCTCGTCGCGGCCCTACTCCACCGAGCTGCAGGCCTCCCAGATGCCCCCCATCCAAGGGATTTGAAATTCCTCTTACCGAAACCTTTGTTGGCCTTGAGGGAACCAAAACCAAATAAATGGGCATCGTGGGTGTCCGCGGAGTGGCCTACAGTGCGTACTTTAACGCCGGCCGCTGCTAAATCTAAAGTGTTGCAGGTACTTTAAAAATATTAATACATAATTACTATAAATTTCTTTATATAAAAAAATAAGATTATTTATTTTCTTAATACAATCATAAACACAAACGAATTTCAATCACATTGTACGTCTATTCTAATAAGATAATTCATAAATAATACAATAAATATATATGATATTTTCAACCACTCTATTTATTATTTTTAATATATAATTAAGAAGTTGATTGTAAATGCAACTGTAGTAGGTTCCATTTCCATACAGGAGTATAAATTAATTTAATTTCTTCGCTCTAGTAAAATGTCAACACTCAGCGTAGTGCCCCGAGGGTACTATGATATTTTTTATTCTGTATTTTTATTCATTTTTTGAATTTTATTTTGTTCTAAAACTTGATATTCATATCATACAGGTGTTATCCCGGTGGCCGTTATTCGGTTCATCATTCTTCGCGGTACGCCGAGTGGGCGGCGCCGGAGAGTGGAGAGAGTATGTGCTGGCGCTGAACAGGCGAGGCGTACATCTGCTGCACCCCGCCACACACGACACCGACGCGCATTGGCCGTACGCCGACCTCATATCTACTAGGAAGGTTAGTGAAATTTGTGTATACGTTAAAATCACTATTATATATTAAGGAGTAGTGTATGTGGTATACATTTATTGTGGAAAAAAATTGAAAAGAATAATTTTTGACCTAATAATTCATATAATTTTTATGTTATATGTCACATTTTAAAAGAAAAATAATGATTTAGAATAAACATTAATTTTAATGCCTCCAGAATTCGGCAGAAACCGGGGAACGGAGTGTCTTAACACAAGGTTCCCTCTGCCTATCCTGCCGTGTGCGAGATACAGCGTGAAGCTGATTTTTTTTTCTTCATTTTTATCGCTTATATGCTCTTTTTCATTTACATCATAATATTTTGTCTTCCCATTAATATTGTTATAAAAACAACATTTATTACTCTTACAAAATGTGTTAGTTTAATACATCAATATAATGCCACTAAAATGTATAAAGCTTAAAAATAAATATCAGCTTCACTCTGTATCCCGCACACAGCAGGCAGAGAAAACCTAGTGTTAAGGCACTCCGTTCCTTACTTTCCGCCGAATTCTGGCGTGGCGTGGCATTGCGTGTTAAGTGGCGGAACTCAACATCGCGCTTTGCCGCGACACCAGAGCGAAGAAATGAAAGTATTAATTTAAATAAATATTTCATTTCCTCGCATGGGGATCCGATCATAACCGATCGCGTTTATATCTACCCCTGTGCCACGACTGGCCTCGATGTGAAACTATGATATACTATATAAAACTTATGCGATAAAATCTTTTGCTTCATTACCTTACATATAATTCGTCCACCAGGTCCGTTCAGAAGACGGGACTCTCTTCCTAGACGTGAAGTGCGGCTCGCTGCTGCAGCAGCGCGTGACGCGGCTGCAGGCGGAGCAGGCGCACGAGGTGGCGCGCCTCATACGGCAGTACATAGCGCTGCAGCGGGAGCGGGACCCGAGGGAACTCGAGCACGACATCAATGATCGTGATTCCGGTGAGGAAAGATGGATTTATGTTTTTTACACTTTATTTTTTTATGTACAATTATGTATATATGGTATATTCAATTTGGTAGGCACTTTCGTTCCCTATTTTCCGAAGAATACTGGAGGCATTGCGTGCTGAATGGCGGAAATCAACGCCACGCTTTGCCTTGATACCAGAGCAAAGAAATAAAAATATTAAATTTTCCATTTCCTCGAGTGGGAATGGAACTCACAACCTGTCTCGTTTAGTGTCACATGCTTTTGCCCCTGTGCCACGACTGGCCTCTTTTTTCATGAACATTGTATTTTTTAAAATCTTAGATCAATCTCTCCGGCCTTTGACGTAAAAAGTTTACCTATCTACATTTTTCTAACTTATATTTTCTTTTTGTTTCTAGTTTTCAACAGCCAGTGATTAACTGATGAAGAATTGGATTCAAACAAAAGTCGAAAATCCGTCCATTTAGATCTAAATAATATTAAATGTACTTAATATATTCGAAACAAATGATTAAAATGAGAATAGGATCGTAAAATCATTTTGTAATAATTGAAATTGTTTAAATTGTTTTCTATTTTCATTTTAGTCAAGCGTCTAACTTAGGAATTTAGAATCAACCATAAAGTATATGATTCCAATATAATAAAAAAAATAATATTGTAATAAATATGTATACTCTAATTAATTAATTTTTTGCATGTTTATGTTATAATATCATATATGGCAGTGTTGCCATCTTAAAATATACTTTGTAATAAAAATTTTAATAAATGGCAAAATTATATATTTTTTTAAAACAATAATACTTAAACGTACCTAAGTTATAGCCTAGCTTTATTCTCTATTCAAAAAATAGTTTTTAAGTAGAAATAATAAATAAAATGTTTATGGAATTCATATTATGTTATTAATAGTATTGTTATTTCCGTCGATAAAGTTATGATTGTAATGTAACTTTTGGTTGAATACCATCGTCTTATTCTAGTGTCTTCCTCTGTATTTGGAAAAAGGGTGCTATATCTAGTTACAATGTACTGTGGGGCTTAAAAAACCGTACTGTAAAAATATTTCTTTTTTTTTTAGAAAATTTATAAAATTTCTTACGTAGCAGTACTTGATCCCGAATAGTAATAGTAAAAATACATTGCTTAAAAATGCTAAAATGTTCAAGTTAATTTTCTTATAAAATATTATAAAAATTTTAGAAAAAAATGTTAATTTTTATATTTAATGTACATAAGTAAGTAATATTTCTTCGATCAGGTTAGATTTTAGCGCCACACGCCAAGCTAAAGAAAAGATGGCAGAAAGTAATGAATAAAGTGATTTATCTCTACGTTACTACAAAATTTTAGAATGGTATATTAAATTAAAAAAAGCTTATAAGAAAAAATGCTCAAATAGGAGTTCATTGTCTTTTAAAGCATTCACATTATTTAATGTAAAAACTGTTATTTGACTGAATTGAATTGATTACTTAAATTATCATCGTATTTTGATATTTCTCAATTCTAAGCCCCCAGTTTTATAATAAATAAATAATATTAAAATTTGTAATAATAAGTATTTTATAAAAAAAAATCCAAAGACCAGAAACGGTCGAGTCATAATTTTTGCATAAAATGATAATTGTACTTATCATGTAATATATTTAATGAAACACTGTACGAATATATTGTAGATACCAATAAAGATTTATTTTCAGAAACGTTATGTTTTATTTGCTACGATTATTTGAAACCAAAATATAAATATCAATTCATCAGCTTCACGCTGTATCCCACACACACAGCAGGGTAGGCAGAGGGAACCTAGTGTTAAGACACTCCGTTCCCCACTTTCTGCCGAATTCTGGAGACATTGCGTGTTGAGTGGCAGAACTCAAATATATTCATCTCCTCGAGTGGGGATCGAACCCAGAACCAGTCGGTTTTTGCAATAGCACTTTGTGACCCTGCACCACGACTAGCCTCTCTAATATAACTTTATTGTTACATAATTTTTCTTTTTAACTTAATTTCTCTACTAATGTAATTTTTTTCAGCTTCTCGCTGTTTTTTATCCTAGTGCACACACAACATTACCAACTTTCCTCCTAAATTTTGACACATTGAGTGGCTTCACTCGCCGTCTCTTGATCTTCGTCTTCGTCCAGAGAGGGCAAAATTAAAATAATTAAAATAATCATGCTCTCGAGGGGATAGAACCAACAACGATGGGGCTAACTTACAATCAGAAGCTGCTCCACTGCTATTATCACATCTATATGAAAGTTTATTATGAATAGGAAAAATTAAATTGCACATACAAAAATCTATCTATTACGTGCTGAGGATGCCCCGGAAGGCATGTATGAAGAGGTTGATAACAGTGGACGAGGCGAAAGAGGTATGTAGAGCCCGTAGCGTTTGGCGCTCCGTTCTCTCTGACTACCCCGCTAGGGATAAAGCGTGAACCTAAGTTAAATTACAAATATCTAGGCGTTAAGCAAAGTATTATTCCATTATTTGTTTTCGTCGAGACACACTAAAATTGAATGAATTTATTCCCATATTTTAAAACAATATACCTAAGTAGGTTAGGATTCCATATACTAGCTAGTAAAAAATCGAAATCAGCTTCACACTGTATCCCGCACACAGCAGAGTAGCCAGAGGAAACTTAATGTTAAGATACTCCGTTCCCCACTTTTCGCCGAATTCTGGAGGCATTACGTGTTGAGTGGCGGAGCTCAACGCTGCGCTTTACCTCGACACTAACCAGTAGCAGGTCTTTAATTAAATTAATTTCTTAAACCTCGCTTTAATTTAAAAATAATGGCAATTAATTCTTTTGCGAGTGACAAAGTAAGCTTAAACTGCTGTATTTCTATTTTAAGAACACGTAATTAGCAAGTTTACATTATTACGTAGATATTTTCAAATTATAAACAAGTAATAAAGTAATAGTAAACAATAAGTTCTTATAAAAAACAATAATAATCAACGTAGTAACTTAATAAAAAAACATTAAATTAAAGCAGCTTCACGCTGTATCCCACACAGGTAGGCAGAGGGAACCTAGTGTTAAGAAACCCCGTTCCCCACTTTCTTCCGAATTCTGGAGGCATTGCGTGTTGACTGGCAGAACTCAACACCGCGCTTTGCCTCGATACCAGAGCGAAGAAACGGAAATATAAATTTAAGTAAATATTTCATCTCCTCGAGTGGGGATCGAACCCACAACCAGTCGATTTTACAGTCACACTTCGTGCCGCTGCGCCACGACTGGCCTCTAACTTAATTTTTGTCATATAAGGAAGATTGACAAAATATATATTTATTTACAAAAATATCACTTAATATTCAATGTAGTGAACTTACGAGAAGTGCATTGTAAAAAAGACAAAACCCCCAGCTACTGAGTTTTTCACATGAATTTAATTTAGGCATTTCCTAATTAGGGTTGGTGACTAACAATAAATTATATATATTTTCTATTTTTTAGCTTGACCCTGTATCTTGCACATAGAGTGGTAGGCAGAGGGAGCCTGGGAACCTAGTGTTAAGACACTGCGTTCTAATTAAGAAACTGGTTGCCTATTTTTCGTCGAATTTTGGAAGCATTGTGTGTTGGATGTTGGTGAGTTTCGCACATACTATGCCTCGGAAATTCGGCGGCAAGTGGGGAAGGGTAACATTAGGTTCCCTCTGCCTACCCTGCTATTTGCGAATACAGCGTGAAGCTAAGCAAAACATAATATGTTAAGAATATTATTAAAAAATAATTTAATACAAAGATTTAAGTACATACATAATTATAATATACTCAGAAGGCACAAAAAACATCTATTGAAACTTCAAAATATCAAAATAGACCAGCGACTCAAAGATACATTGACATATTTAAAACAGTACTCCATATCTATGAATAGCGTCAACTAAATTTAAATCTTTTATATACGAAACAACGAGGTCACCCATTCAATCCTGAAAGTGGGCTGTAGCAACCCTACAAAAGGAAGTACCAGGCGATGCGCGAAGGTTGCTGGTCGGTGGTTCTCACGAGTAAAAACTGTCCTTTGTATAATATTACCTACGGTCGACGTCCGCAAGGCTTCTTGTTAAAATTCTGACCCCGTTCAGTTATATTTTTAGTTAATAGATTCTATGAAAAATTCTTATTCATAGTCATTTATTTACCTTCGTGCATCTCACGCATGTACGAGTATGTATCTATGTATGAGCGTTACAGAACCAAGTTATAAGTCATGACCTGGACGTCAGCTTTGTCAGATATCAGTGAAGTTCGCGTAAATGTTGTTTTTTTATTTCTGGAGTGGGCACGGACCACTCTTCCTACGCCCATGGTTATAAGTATAATAACTCCGTTCCATTCTCCGTCACTGAAAGAAATTATCTCACTCTAGAGGTCAGCTTCACGCTGTATCCCGCACACAGCAGGGTAGGCAGAGGGAACCTAGTGTTAAGGCACTCCGTTCTCCACTTTCTGCCGAATTCTGGAGGCATTACGTGTTGAGTGGCAGAACTCAACGCCGCGCCTTTACCTCGACACCAGAGCGAAGAAATGGAAATATAAATTTAAGTAAATATTTCATCTCCTCGAGTGGGGATCGAACCCACAACCAGTCGGTTTTACAGTCACACTTTGTGCCCCTGCGCCACGTCTGGCCTCAAGCACTCTAGAGGTGATTTCTTTAAACCAAGCAGTTTTACTACTGTACCTAATTATAATAGATTAGTTGACTAAAGATTTGATTTGGGTGAAATTGTGGCCAGTCGTGGCGTAGAGGGACAAGCGATAGCGATATAGCGAAGCGTGCGACTGTACACGCGATAGGTTTCGGGTTCGATTCCCACTCGAAGATATGAAAAAATTTATATTATCATTTTCTCACTCTGTTTACGACGTAAAGCGGAGCGTTGAATTCCGCCACTTAACACGCAATGCACCCAAAATTCGTCGGAAAGTGGGAAACGAAAGTGCCTTATTGGTTACGGGATGTCTTAATACCAGGTTAAGAACTCTTTTCTCCGAATTCTGTTCTTGAAATCAACTACTACTACTAATTGCAGATTCATATTTTTTATTTTCTTGTGTTCATACAGCAGCAGCAGGCACTGGTTCAAGCTCATCTCATAGCAACATGATGGACACCCGTAGAACGCTGAGTAGTTTCTTCTCATTAATAATATAATTATATAATAGTCAAGCACCATATTAACTTTGTCAATAACAATCCATACCTACTTATTACTTTATATTTATCGGGTTTTTGTTGTATGTATTTTCTATAATTTTTATATTGATCCTTATGAAAATGAATATAATAGTCACTTTTAGCATTTCATATAAATTGAAATTATAGTTCACTGTATAACATTCTAATAAATAATTAAGGAGATGTCACTGATTCGAAATAACCTAGCATACGACCGGCATAGTATGACCGACGCGGACGGGCAGATGACTTTGACGGTTTTGTAAATTTTCATACATTTTCGAACTACTGTTAATTTTTATGTAATTATTTGCTGTTTATAATTAATTTATACTTTTCTTTGGTTCTTCGCTTATTCGAGGAGCAGATTAGTTAGGTTTTCATAAATTTCTTGGTGTGGTGTAAGTTGCGGCCCTGCGCGGCATCGGTATAATATTATTTAAGTATTAAGGAGAGAATTGTTGGTTATTTCATCTTGGTTGGATGGTTGTCTATACCGTTGTTATACACTTAATAAATTGTGGTTTTAGTTTTTTGGGATTTTATTTGATATTGCTCGCAAAACTTATCATATTTAATGTAGAAAGGACTTTAGTTATTTCATATAGTATCTACGTACGCGCGCAAGGAAAACGAGTAAAAAGAGTTTTCCCAGGTAAATCAGTAAAATCGATCACTGAAAGTCCAATAAAAAGTAGTTCAGTTATTCTGGATATTAGCTCGGGGAAATAGAAAGACAGACAAAGACAAAATTATTAATAATGTAGCTGGTTTAGTTTAGTTTTTTTATTAATATTTTACTATGGTTACGTTTACTTATATTTTTTTCATTTAAATTAGTTAAATATTTTCAAAAACGGTTTAAGCGGGCGAAGCCGCGTCCGGGTCCGCTAGTTAAATATAAAAATTACGAGAAGACTAAGCTTAATTATTTTCATAGATTCTTATACAGTCCCACAGCGACTTCTACTATACCTATCTACCTACATAAACGATCAGTTTATTCAACCAAACAAAAAACATTAAAGATATAAAACATCAACATTTGCCTACAACATAACAACAAATCACTCCAAACGTCATCTTAAATAGCAGTTCTAACGGAGTGTCATTAGATACGACGTATGAGACATACATACAAGCAAGGCAAGGCTGTATGCGTCGGTGAGGACATTACAGGCCTACCGGCGCGCGACTTCTCACGCAAAGAAGATTCATTCAGATTTAATTTACATTATATTGTTTATTTTATCTCTTCCTTAGTATTCACCTTATTTTTATATTGTTAAATAGTGTAAAGTCTTTGTGGTGTAGTGGCATAAGCGTGTGACTTTAAACGCGACGGTTGTGAGTTTGATTTGTAGTCAATGAATTACTATGTATTTATTAATATTTTGAGGCCAGTTACTATCTCTTATCTAAATGTATTAGGATTGTCACAGATTACATAATTAAATAAATAAATCCCTTCACGCTGTATCCCGCACACTGCAGGGTAGGCAGAGGGAACCAAGTCTGAGGAATTCTGAAGGCATTGCGTGTTGAGTGGCAGAACGCCACGATTTGCCTCGACACCAGAGCGAAGAAATGAAAATATCAATGTAAATAAAATATTTAATTTCCTCAAGTGGGAATCGAACCCACCACCAGTCGATTTTACAGTCACACTCTGTGCCCCTGCATCACGACTGGCTTCATAACGTGACATTTTATAGAAACAAAAAAAGAAACGAATTGCAGCAACATTCGTAAACACATTCTAATTATTATTGGTTTTAAAACCACTACAGTGTAAAGGTGAACCCTAAAACATGATAATTGTCCAACAGCCACGTGAACCCATCCGTTGAACTTGACGGCCCATTTGTTTAGCGCTGACTGAAAGACGTGTGTATTGTTCTTGCGAAATCCATTCATACATCACCTCGTAGCGATTCGTGTGGAGTTAGTACTTTAGATATGAATAATTAAATATCGACATTGTTGTGTGTAAATTTCATATATTTCTTATATTATTTTAGCTGCGCTATTAGGAATATGGTGGGTGGGGGAGGTTGGTTAAGCCGTGTCCATTGTAGAAATTCCACTAAAATTTTTTGAACATATCTGGAAAAGCTACAGACGTCACATGACAGAATAGGCTGAGTAGAAGTAGTGGTAGTATTTCCAAGTACATAGTTAATTAAAGAAGCATTTCATTGGAAATTTAACGTCATAATGCTTAGCTTAAAAAGGCCAGTTTTTTTTCGCACGTAGTAAGGCAGAGAAAGCCTATTGTTAAGACACTCCGCTCCCCACTTTCGCCGAATTCCAAAATCATTGCGTATCGAGTGGCGGACTCAACGCCGCATTTTATATCGACTCCCAATTGATTATATTAATATTTCATATCCTCAAGTGGGAATCGAACTCATAACATGTCAAGTTTATTTTCACACGCTTGTGCCCCTGCACCACGACTGGCCTCTAGATTTTGATTGATGTTTACAATTAATTAATTATATATGTACAATCTCACGAAGTTACTTAACAGATTGACAGAAATTGATTTATTTTAAAGCTGCATTTGTAACTTTTAAATACTAATGTAATGATTATCTAGTAAAGTGTTTCTTTCAAGTTTATTTTTTTTTTAATTTTAAAACTGGAAAACGGAAAAAAACATCTAACGCTAAAGAATATTTTCACTTAAAATGGATATTATCTCTATACATAATAAGACAGTAAAAATATTTTGTCTGTACATTTAGTAATTTTGACTGAAATGGATAGAGGGACACTTAAAAAGACTAATAGAAAGCAAAAAGATTTTTTTTGAATTTCTTGTCTGTCTGTCTGTCTGTCTGTCTGTCTGTCTGTCT
>JAATLQ010035974.1:47346-81182 GCA_013421005.1 Heliconius erato x Heliconius himera | reverse complement strand
ACGCGCTGCAACGTGGAGCGCGCCACCATCACGGACATGTGCGTCAACCGCTACAAGGAGGCCGTGGACGACTACCGCTCGCTGCTGGAGGGCGGCGAGACGCCCGACGCCGACGAGCTGTTCAGCCTCACCAACTCGCTGCGCAAGGTGTCCATCATGTACATGTGCCACAACCTCAACGACACGCACATCTGGGACTCGCTGTACGAGGACCTGCCGCGCTGCGTGGCGGCGGAGGGGGAGGGGGAGGGGGCGGGCGCGCCGGCGCAGGCGCTGGTGTACGTGCTGCGCGCGTGCTTCTACTCGGTGCTGTGGTCGCTGCACGAGCTGCAGGAGCGCGGCGGCGACGCGGGCGCGCTGCGCGGGCGGCTGCGCGCGTTCGCGGCGCGCTGCCGCGACGTGGTGGCGCGCGGCCGCGAGCCCGAGCTGCGCCAGGAGGCCTACGTCAGCATCTGCGACCTGCTCATCTTCTTCGCGGAGCAGCCCGACGGCATCGCGCTGGAGGCGGACGCGGCGCTGTGCGACCTGCTCAACGACTTCGTGCAGGAGTTCGTCTTCGTGCAGCACAACTACGGTAACTCACAAACACCCTACAAACACACATTTTCATCAAATCAAACATTTCACAATCAAAATTCACTATTAATTAATACCCACCATAAAACTATACAATAGAGCATAGACTGATTTAAATAGTTCTATTACTTACATTTTTGTATTAATAATATTTAATAACATTAATTTATTATGATAAAAAAATCCAAATAGGAAATATTTTTTTTTTGGTGTAAAAAAATTAATCAATTTGTGTTCTAAGATATGAAAGAAATTAAAAAAAAACAAAAAAAAAATATATGAAACTATTTTTTTAAGCAAAATAAAAACATGTTACTGATTGCCACTATGCTCTATAGGCTAAAATGATTTTTAATTACATTTAACTGTAATTTATAAGATCCATTGTGATCATTTATAAAGTATCTTTTATAAAAAAAACAATACATTTTCATTGGCTTTCGAAATTTCAATTAAAATCTAATTTCCTTCCAGGTTTCGAAAAAAATTATACCTTAGTTCTAAAATGTACTTTCTAGAAATATATAAATTATTAAGTCAGTAACCCTGACATCGCAATTAATATAACACCACCAAAAGAAAAAAATAGGAACAAATAATTTAAAATAACTATGTTGAGTGTCATTTACACACTATAGGTATATTGATTTTCTTAGAATAAAAATAATAGTTCCTTTTTCATAAAAATATAATATATACTCTCAGCATCTTGAAAAAAATTAAATGACTTATGACATATTTTTTCTTATGTTTATTTTATTATCAATTAATATAAATGGTCTAGCCCGATAAGCGTGGGACGTTAACGTGAAGCGCTGTTACCCCCATAACTTCCTACTGTAAGGGTTACAGACACAAAAAATTATGTGTCGCTATTTAGATAAAAAGCAATACAATTGTACAAAATCATTTAAAGCAGCTTCACACTGTATCCCTCAAGCAGCAGGGTAGGCAGAGGGAACCAAGTGTTAAGACAATCCATTCGCCACTTTCCTCCGAGTTCTGGAGGTATTGTGTTGAGTGGCGGACCTTAACGTCGCGCTTTGCCTCGACACCAGAACGAAGAAATAAAAATATAAATGTAAATAAATATTTCTCTTCTTCTTTTCCCCCAGTGGCGATCGAACCCATAACCAGTCGTTTTTACAGTCACACTTTTGGACTGGCCTCAGTTATATTAAAAAGAATTGAAAAATACTCTGAAGAATACATTGAAGAATAAGAATAGAAGCCAGTGCAGCTTACTTACTCATGCTTATCGGGCTAGACCTTTTGTAAAATACACTTCTTGATTACTTGATATACTACATGAACATATATGTTATAAACATTGTAGTTATAAGTATAATAATTTTGTTGGTCTTCATGAGGGTGGGTTAAAAATGTTTCCTAAGTTAAATGAAAATTAAAATGCTGACTTACAATTATTAAATAAGAAGTCATATTAAAACTATTATTGCTTTGTTTAGTGTCTTAACACTAAGTTCAGCACAGTTAACCCTGCTGTGTGCGGGATATAGGGGCGAAGCTGAAAAAAAAAAAACTTAATTGCTTACAATTCATTTTGTAATGGGGATTACCGACTGCGTCAGAACTAGGATAAAGTTTTTCGAGCATTTTTTTATTATAATTCTTTAAAATTATTTTTTTTATGGAAAAAGCCAAGGCAAACGAGCGTACGGGACACATGATAGTAAGTGATCACCGCCGTCCACGACCCTGAGTAACATCAGAGGAGCTAAAGCTGACTTACGGAGGAGATAAATGCGCTTTTTGAAGGTACCCAAGTCGTATCGACCTAGAAACACTGCCGCATGTAGGCCATTCCACAGTTTGTGACATATTGTGCGGTTAGAAAAATCGTTGGCAGGTAACAGGTCAAACAATTCTTTAGAACAATCCCCATGATAAATGCGGTGGAGAACGCACAGCGAGGAGACATCTCCACGCAAATCCAATGTGTCAACGCCACCCAAACCTTTCACAGATCATTGGGTCTCCAATGATTCGAACGGCTCTACGTTGTATGCGATTAAATAGGTCAACCTGATACTGGGGTACCCCAGCCCAGCCTAGAGAATAGTACTCCATATGAAGCCGAACATGGGCCCTATACAACTCTAATCGGTGCTTTGGCGTTAAGTACTGTCTCGCTCTGCTAATGACCCCAGTTTCTTAGAGGCCAACTTTGCTTTCATTTGGAAAGCAAAAGGCCAAGTTGGCCTCTCGCGATACTGGCAGTTTAATCGATCGATCTACTCGAAACCTAATGTGCTAATACTGGGCGCGGCTATAAGGGGATTGTTATGGCGACTCGACAAATGGGTTTTATTTAGTGGTTAACCAGCAAACTTGTGTCTTCTTAGGGTTGAATTGAACCAAGTTCCTTTCACCCCATCAGAAAATATTCCCGAGGTATGTTCACGTTCGTCGGCACTGGTCGACGTTTTCCCGACAAAAACTACCACAGCCGGAGTAACCAGTGTTCACTATACTATGACCTGCATAAGAATGAATAATTTATAAATTTGTATATTCGACAGGAAGCCCGTAGGATGGAAGTTTTGCAAGGAGCGCCCCATGCCCCACTCGATCGAAGGCCTTCGCCACATCCAAACAACTCCTAGGCCGTCTTGCTTGTTATCAATAGCCGCGGTGGTTTAGGTTAGACCAGAAGATCACCGGTTGAGCGACTATGGCGGAAGCAATATTGGTGTTCATTATCTATGGGTAAACCTCCAGATAAACCAAGAGCTGCCTATTTACAATGCTCTCCATCACTTATCAGAGCAGAGAGATGTTAGCAATGGGCCTGTAGTCAGATGGATCGGAACCACCATCATCGCAACCAACCATCGGATCGCCTTTCTTTGGGATCGGGTGGATACGAGCGCTCTTCCTCGAGTTTGGGATTACGCCGACTGAGTAAGAGTGCCGAAATAAACGCGTTAGCATCGGTGTCAGCTCTGGAGCACTAAAGGGGAGATGCCATCTGGCCCACCCGACTTGTGGATATAATCCAAAGAGGACTGAGCTCGCCTAACAGCTTATTGGTTGAACTTAACCTCAGCCATTGAGCTCTGACAATTTGCCAGTTAAAGTACCTAGAGACTCCTTTGAAGCTTACACCTTCGGATCCTTAGGAACCAGTGCCTCGGCCCAGATTTGATATGCCTCGCGTTTGCTAAAGGCAGCTAGTTTACAAGACGTATCAAACCAAAGCAGTGACTTGCCATCGATTGAAACTACAGTGATAGGATGTAGAACCACGTTGGCAACAACTGCGGCACACTGACTACGATCATCGAAAGAAAGGCCGGCCCTAGGGATAAGATTAGTAAAATGTACGCATCCCATCCCAATCTGCTGACTTGTAGTGTGCCAGAAGCGACGAGTTGCGGGTGCTCAGCAATTGCCGCGTTTAATGGGCATGATACTTCGTACCAGGCAGTTTGAAGACCCCAAATGGGCATCGACGATGACCTGGTATTGTTCCGGATTTGAAGTCAGCAGAAGGTAAAATAAGGAAGTTGTAGTTGTCCACGACCGAGAGTTGCGTAGGTGACTCGACCAATTGGGACAGTCCATTCGCCATAGCGAGGTCGAATGCAGCCCTCCCCGAGTGGTCATTGGTGCGTGATCCCAGCCAACTGGCATTGTGCACATTAAAATCGCCAAGTATCAGGACCTCAGCGTAGGGGAACTTTAAGAGCATATCGTCGATAGCCGTTTGAATGTGCTCCATGAGCCGATCCGTTTCTGCATTAACACTGTGTGACGTGTACAAAATCGCCCAAGTAAACATGGAGCTAGATAGTTGACAGTTCCCGACCTTCTAAATTGGCAAGACGACGGAAACTTAAGTCTTCCTTTAGGAACATAGCGACCCCGGCGTGAGGCATAAAATTATGTTCTATTTTGTAGTCGAGGTATTGAAGATAGGCTGTGGTGTTCGGTCGGGCAATCGGCAATCTTCGTCAGAAATAACAAAGCCGGCCATGCCGACTCAAGATGGTGGTGGAAGGCATCCTGGTTGAAATGTAGACCCCTGATGTTATAAAAGTTCTCCACGTTAAGCGTATTAGGGGTTGCTTCGTTTGCCTTGTCTGTAGCGTGGTAATATGCCCTCCCCGGAATTCAACGGATGGCCTGAGTTTGAGGACTCTGGGAGAGATTCTTCAACACCGGAGGTTGAGCACCGGAGCCCGTGATTACTACATATGTGATCACTACATAACGCCGGTTTTAAATGGTGATAATGATCCGGTCGAGTCTGCCCATGCCGTCGTCTCTTTTGGACACCATCAGTCCTATTGTAAGCCGAGAACACACGGTCATACTGGTATGTGTGTATGTCCATTTCTGTGGCACACCCTATCTATACAAGTTGCAATACATAACTATGTGGCACACCCTATTGCTCCAACTCGAAACAATTGAAAGTGCTATTGAAAACACCTTTTGAAAAAAAAAAAACAATCTAAAACATTGTGATTTATTTTTATAACAATAATTTTATATATTGCACATATTGAAAATCCGTGGTGTTGTGTTAAGAACGATATGAGTCGGTCATCTTTACACCAAATTGCCTCTAAAATTCAGTTGTCATTATAATAGTCGTCGCCATCTGTCTATAGACAAGAAGCAAGAACTGCAACAGTCTAGTTACATTCAAGAGAATACATAGAAGCATGCTGCAAATGTCAACTTATCAAGATATGGATTGCTGACGATAACATGATTGGTCCTTTTTTTTAATGATGGATATTACAACGCATACAAAAGAAAAGAACAAGCCTGTGGGAGAATAGTGTGGAACTTCTGTTATTTACTGAATAGATCGGACATATCAAATTTAAGCAGTTTGGCAAAGTGACGACTGCACATTAGACTAATTTTCTAATGTTTTTTAAAATTTGAATTACTGTATATATACGGCAGTGTTAGTTAAAGTATAAGTAGTAATGTTATTGTTTTTATAAAGAAAAATTAAAAAATAGCGTTTATTATTGAACTTCCTTTTTCTTTCGCGACATGTTTAACCCGCCCTCGTATACGTGCCTTTAGTAATGTTTCTTAAATGATTTTTGCAATATAAATATATAATAGCTATTTTAAACGATCAGAAAAATATGCATTATCTTCGTTACATTTTAACGAAGGTCTGTGGCAAAATGTAAACATGCGCTCGAACACGCACTCGCAACCGACCGCGGGCGGAGCGGCCGCCGCGGTCGGTTGCGGGCGGGCGCGGGGCGGCGCGTAACGCGGTTGTCTGCTTGCATGTGGCGCGGCGCGGCGGGATCCTGCCGGTAAGCACCTCTCCGAGCGCGCAGTTTACCTTAGTAATGCCGCACGCCGCCCCGCGCGCAATGCATATTAGTCTCGATCGGACGCGACACCGTGACCCCGCGTCACGCGTCACGCGTCACGCGTCACCGTGACGCCGTGTCACGGTGTGCTCTTCCTAACATTACTAAGGGAAAATTGTCGCGCTCGCTTTTCTCGTCGTATCCGGGGCCGCGGCTCCGACGTCGCCGCCTCCAGCGCCGGCGAGCGCGCGGCTCCGGATCGTCGTCATATGTTTATTATTACCACTAAGCAGTACATACTCGTGCCTGGCAGCATGTCTCGTGCAGTGCAAATGTTAATTTTCGTTGCGTTTTTCATCGTTGTATTTATAGTTTCGTTCAATTCTACTCTATCTTTGGTTGTGGTTTTTCACACTTCAAGCGGCAGTCGGCGCGAGCGCTCGAGTCGTACTTGGATCTCGGTCTCTCGCTGTCGCGGCATTTAACTAATTTGCAATGACAAGCACTTCATCCGTTTGTGCTTTTTATTCTTATTTGTAGATTTTTTTAGAGTGATGCATGATTCACATGTAAAGTAGTCGGGTGAGATGTGTAGCGTTGAATCATAGGCGATGCGTGATGGCTTCTTAATTATATAATACTATATAATACCAATGTTTAACATACACATCAATTATACGATCAGTCTTTTCATACATATATAGAATAAACAAAAATATTCCTATTCTTAAAATTATTATTCTTTATAAGTTTATTTTTTGTTGACAATAAAAATGATTTGATACTTAACAGATATTAATGCAATAAAATAATATATTATGCATTTTTAACAACTTTGCTTTTTTTCTGTTATGATTGTTATATGCAACATTAATTTAAATTTATTTGCACTTTACACTTTCGCCTAGGAGCCACTTGGTTCTGATTTCAACGCTGACGTTTCACACCAAGTGTTCTGTCGAAATGCTCACCGTTTCCAGGATCATTTTAGATTTAAATATTTTTTTCTATTGAATGATTTTGAATCGTTTCGGATCTGTTGTAGTTTTATGAAATATTTACAATCAGAATAAATCCGGTGACGGTGAGCAAGGGTAGGTAGTACGGTACTGTGATTGCATGTTTGTGGTTGCAGACGGTCAAGACGAGAGACGCATCGAGGAGCTCCACAAGCGCCGCAACTTCCTGGCCGCCTACTGCAAGCTCATCGTGTACAACGTCGCGCCCATACGACGCGCCGCCGACGTCTTCAAACATTATATTAAGGTATGTGTTTTAATGGGCTTTTATTGAAGGTAAATCTTATCATTATCATTGTGATAGACTTTTGTAATGCTGTGTCCCTGATTTTGGCTTTCAAAATCTTAACTATATATTTTGAGTTTTTCGTGGCACAGTTTCGCAGGAGTCGTTCTCCATTCGGCGAATTATTACAATATTTTCGTTTCTTCATTCCGATAAGATGTAGCGCTGATCCCCTCGTTAGTGAGAAGTGTCTTAACGGGAACTTCTTTCTATTCTGCAATATGCAGGATACATTGTGAAGAAATATTGTATAACATACAGGACAATTTTGTATTAGCTGGTGGTATAGAAGTCGACTGATGTAAATTATTTATTTTTTTATACGACTAATACTATGTAAATAATAAGTTCTTTGATTTTAAATATTATTACACATTTTAAATGAGAATATTTTAACCGGATTAATCGCGAACACTTCGCGGTAGGCCAGTCTACCCGTGATCACGGACTACTGCAGTGTTCGAAACGTCGGGTTTCCAAAGATGTATAATACTAAATATATGCGATTAACCCGGTTTAAATAGTGTATATAAGAACGTGCGCTTGCAGTGCTACAACGACTACGGCGACATCATCAAGGCGACGCTGAGCAAGGCGCGCGAGATCAACAAGCTGAGCTGCGCGCTCACCATGCAGCTGGCCATGCAGGCGCTGTTCGCGGCCGCGGCGCGCCGCCACGGCGCCCTGGCGCGCGCGCACCCCGAGTTCGGCGAGCTCAAGGAGCTGGCCAAGCGCTTCGCCGTCATGTTCGGGCTGGACGCCGTCAAGAACCGCGAGGCGCTCACGGCGCTGCACCGCGCCGGCGTGGCCTTCGCCGCGCTGGACGCGCCGCCCGCGCCCGCGCCGCCGCCGCGCCTGCTGTTCCTGGAGGCGCTGGCCGAGTTCTCGGGCAAGCTGCTGCGCCAGGACAAGCGCGCCGTGCTGAAGTTCGCGGAGGCGCGCCTGGGCGCGGGCGCGTGGGGCGACGACTGGGCGCCGCTGCACGCCTACCGCGCCTCGCTGGCGGCCGACGCGCCCGACGAGCGCCCCGCCGCGCCGCGCCGCCACTACGCGCGCCGCGCCGCGCCCGACGACGACGCGCCCGGGTAACTACCCCCTCAGCCTTACCTAGCTTAGCTTTCCTTTTTAAACATATTTTTTTATTATTTTTATATAATTATATTTCTTTGCATTTTTTTTTAAATAATATCTTTTGGATAGAGGTAGTATACCTTGTTCATTATGGTGATATAAATTTAGTTATGTATAAATTAAAATATTTTTTTCATATAATATTGTTCTGAGCAGGTTTCTGCTAGATAAGTAAGGGTAGAAGTGCAGTTAAGTTTGGATATGTTTTATAATAAATTCTATTTATAAAGTGACCTCTCTTATTTATTACTAACATTGTATTTTATTACTAATACTTGTTTTATTATAATACATGTTTTACTATCTTTACATGTTATGCCTGTAGTAATTGTAGTTGATATAATCATCATACTGAACAATTTTGGCAAAGGCGCCATTTTCCAATATTTTATAGTTTAGCCGGTCTTTAAAACTAATTACACCACATATGATTATTGCCTAGTCTATATATTTTTTCAGTAAAAAAATCCGTCCAGTAGTTCCAAAGATTAGCATATTAGTATATAGTAGCAAATCCATGCAGCTTTGCCCGCTTGAACTTATACTAATTTATTAAATATATTTATGATTTTTTTGCTTTCAATAGGGTTAGTAAGAAAATAGTTTAAAAAATCAAAATAAACCGAAAAAGAATAATAAGTACACATAAATAAGAAAATAAAGTACTTAATGTTAGAAGAGTAAATGAACAAGCAAAATAAGTAAAAGTTACTAAATGAAATTTTTAATATTAAAAGTAATAACCCCAATAACTCCCCCACCCCATTACTATTTAAAATTAACACAAATAAATTTTTTACATTAAATGAAATACCCAACTAATTAAAATGAATAAAAAATAGTAAGTAACCGTAACCAAAAGAAAACATTAAAAAAAAACTAAACAATACCAGGTATATTATCAATATTTTTAAGGAAAAATAAATATTTCAAAGTATTAAAATTAAATATAACACGAAATATAATTCAACAATAACCTGATAAATTTCAATTGAATATATTAAAATTATTACTGTGCATGTTCATTGCGGACTTTTTTTAAATAGATTTTTAAAGAATAATATTTTTGTACAACATGTTTTTATGTGTCTCATGAGGTTGAGTTAGCGCACGCCATGTAAGCCTTCAAAAATACATTTTCTTAAAGAAATGAAATTTCTGCAAAAACCAAAAAAAATATTTGTAATATATTGAATATATTAGAGTTTTTCGGATTGCGTAGCGACGGTTGTAATTAACATGTCGGAAATCAAATAGAATGGTATTTTAATATATTAGTATATATCGAGAATATTACAAATATAGAAAAAAAGTAGCCTATGTTCATCCCAAGACCCTCAAGTATCTCTATATAATTTTTTATCACAATCGGATCAGCGGTTTAGCTCTGATTGCGTCACAGACAGACAGAGCTACTATCGATTTATAATATAAGTATGGATATATAACATATATAATATATTTTTCGTGAATCTACACTATTTTTTGTCAGCCGGGGCGCAGAGGCACAAAGTCGCATCCCACTCGAGGAATTGAAATATTTAAGCTTTTTAATTTCTTCGCTATGGTGTCTCGACAACATTGCGTTTTGCCACTCAACACGCAATGCCTTCAGAATTCGGCGGAAAAGTTTCCTCTGCCTACCCTATTGTGTGCGTGTTTTAAGTGCACTATAATAATTTAATTTAGCTTATCTAACTATATTGACTAATATAATAATGCGGAAGAATTTGTTTTTATATTTAAACGCTAATATCTCTGGATCTACTGGTCCGATTTACTTTCTTTTTGTTTTGTTTGAAGGTATATAACATTAAGGAGTAAGTCTTAGTTAACCTTAAATAATGAAATAACAATAATAAGGAACGCCATGAAATGCTTAAAGCGCATGCACAGCAAAGGCACTTAATTATATGTCAGTACGTTGTATGACAAAAATATTTAACAATATTAATTCTAAAAAAAGGCCGCGACACTATATATATATATATATATATATATATATATATATATATATATATATATCTATCATATATTCATCATCAAGGGAATTTAATGAAGATACTCTTCGGGTTTTATAGCATGTAATTTGGACGTATACTTTTCGAGAAAATGTAAAATTAAAATAATTCAACGCTCTGTTTACGGCCTCAAGCCTAGGCTTGAGCCCCGCAGGGGGCGCCCTTGTCGCCGCTGACGCCCCATCATACAGCGACACGTAGTGTTCATGATTGAATGTATCAATCTGTTGGCAAATGCAGCATAATAAAAGTATCATAGGGTATGCGGGCGAAGCCGCGATTGGGCCGCTAGTTTATAAGGTTGGGGCAAAAGTATTTTCGTATTGTTCATACAAAGGAAAATATTTTTTTAGGTATTTATAATATTTAGGTATGTGCCGTTTTGATCGATGACTTGTTGCCATCTTATGGGTAGTGCCATGATCCCATTCCTGAAGAAATTTTGATATTTTTGATTAAAAAACCTGACAGGTAGTGTTCACAGTGTTCTTTTGAGGTTAGCTTTATGCTTCCTAAAGAGTTCTGCAATGAACGAAACAGGTGGAAATCTGATGGAGCAAGGTCTGGGCTATACGGAGGATGCAACGACACATCCCAGCCAAGCTCTTTCAATTTTTGTTGCGTCGCTATAAATGAGTGCGGTCTGGTGTTGGCATGGTGGAACACTACGCCCTTCCTATTCACCAGCTCCGGCCGGTTTTTCTCAATAGCTTTTTTAACCACATCAGTTGCTAACAGTAGAGGTCAGAATCGATAGTTTTAGCCGGTGGCAAAAGCTCATAGTGGACGATTCCTTTCCAATCCCATCACACACATAGCAGCACTTTATTCACGGCACCATCTATGCTTCGACCATGATCTTTTTCGCACATTCTTATCGTAAGTCACCCGTTTTTCATCACCCGTAGTCAACTGTTTAAGAAATGGTTCGTAATTGTTACGTTTCAACAAAGAATCGCAAATCGAAACACGTTTTTCTCAGTAAGATCGTATGGTACCCAAATGTCAAGTTTGTTCTTGTACCCAGACTACTGATTGATTACAAAGAAAAGGGAAAAAACATAACCGGAGAATACTACGCATCGATACTAAACAAATTAAAGGAGGCCATCGAAGAAAAACGCCGAGGAAAGTTAGCTAAGGGTGTGTTGCTCTTGCAAGACAACGCACCAGTTCACAACAGCAGAGTTGCAATGGCTGCTCTGCACTCGCACGGCTTCGAATCACTAGTCCACCCACTTTACAGTCCAGATCTGGCCCCTAGTGATTTGTTCCCCAATTTAAAAAAAACTTAAAGGGAAGGAAATTTTCCGACGACAATGTGGTGGAGGAGGCAATTGTGGCCCATTTTGAGGCGAAAGAGAAAAAATATTATATCGACGGTTTAGAAAAATTAATTCATAGATCCAATAAATGTATTCAGCTTAAGGGTGATTATATTGAAAAAGAAGAATAGAATTATTCATTTAATTTAGAACCTTTCATTCTACGAACTTTTGGAGCTCCCCGCGTATGTCTGTTCCTCTATGGCTTTACCGTTTTAAATGAAAATTTCACTATTGAATTTTGGAAAAGTTCCCTTAACATTTATTGTTTAATTTTTACTGCCCCTCCCTTAGTGTAGAATTGTACACTTTAAAAAATAAAAAAAAAACAAAAACTTATATCAGTATAAATTATTTTATTTATATATTATTTTAAAAAATAAAATCAGCTTCACGCTGTATCCCGCACAAAGCAGGGTAGGCAGAGGGAACATAATGTTCAGACACTCCGTTCCCCACTTTCTGCCGAATTCTGGAGGCATTGCGTGTTGAGTGGCAGAACTCAACGCCGCGCTTAGCCTCGACACCAGAGCGAAGAAATGGAAATATAAATTTTAAGTAAATATTTCATCTCCTCGAGTGGGGATCGAACCCACAATCAGTCGGTTTTACAGTCACACTTCGTGCCGCTGCGCTACGACTGGCCTCGATATATATTATTTTACTTGACTAAATTGCTTATTTTAATAACTGTTATTAAATTTTATTGATTTTATTGAAACTTTAATTTACAATACATAGATATTATCTTCAAAACTAAAATGTTATTGTAAAACGAAAGTAATTAAGTTAATAAATAATTGTATGTTTCCGTTAACGGGCGAAGCCGCGAACTAGTCGCTAGTATGGAAACAATAAGAAATATCGCTTTATAATCACTTTTAAGGTTTTGACGAAAATATAACTGAATCCTTATTTTTTTTATTATTTATCTTTGATGTTTGTGTACTTTCGCGGTATGTACGTAAATAGTGGCCTGACGGCGACGTACATTACACTTTATAAAATATCGACACTGTCTTCCAAATTACCGCATAAGTACATAGGTTTTGTATTTTGTGTTTTTGTGGACAAAATGAATTTGCAATAATTGGTTACGTGAAATAACTTAATTTTTCTACAAGACAATATTTTAAGAATTAAGATAAATTAATTTTAAATATTGTCCTTGTCCATGTTTATTTGATACTTCCTTTTAATTGTAGGACACTCTAAACGACCATTTACATTTAGTAATATTATTTTATCATTATGCAAAATGTTGATTTCCTTTTTATTACATCAATAACATTACATGGGTTTTTATAATTCAAGGAAACCATAACAACAGCACATTACTAGTCGAATACATAGTACAATTACATAATATTACATAACTTCTGTTGTACCGCACGCAGGACGGTCAGGGACGCCTTCAGCTCGTTGTCCATGTCGGAGGAGGAGGAAGCAATTCCGGCCAGTGTGAGAAATGCTGTGACTCCCGAAGACACTCCCAAAAGGATATTAAGGTCTAGAAGAGCTTGAAATTGTTAGTTATTTTTTTCTATTAAAGACTATTTATAAGTAACGTCACACGATTTCATGACTTTTTGTGCCCCCTCCCATCTTTGTTACAGTTGGTTATTTTTAATACATTAATACAAAACGTTTTTTGGCTATCATTTTCTAGTGCCCTTTCCACTAGACTAGACTAAGGTATAGCAAAATAAAATAAATACTAAAAGAAAATTACAGATCCAGTTACGTTTGGAGATAAGCAGTTAAAAAATGGTGAAATTACGAAATATGACAAGAATTGGATGATCATAGTGTCATTTTATTTAATAGAATATTTTTAGATAATATTTTTAATAGAAGAAGCTAACAACTTGAATTTGGAGGAAAAAACTTAACTTATAGCACAAAAAATAAGTAATTCTTCGAGTATTTAATAATACTTTTATACATGTTTTAAACTTTATAGCTCAATTAAATATTTAATATTACGAAAACTAAAATAATAGATAAGGAAAATTTTGTTATCAAATCTTAAATCTCATAAAGATCCAATGAAACTCAAATATGAAATTAGGTAATTAATAGTAAAGTGACAAAAAACAAGAAATATTTTAAAATAAGTATGTATGTATATATATATACCTTGGTATGTGTATATATACCGAAGCAGAAACAAACTGTACGAATTATATAGTATGAGGTAATGGAATCAGGATTCGGTGTTCCTGTTAAGTTAGATTTTTTTTCAAAAATATTTAAAAACATATATCCGTGCTGAAGGCAAAGTTTTGAAAATGTAGTAATATAATTAAAGCTACATGAGATACTATTACGACTGTTACTGGGATTACTGGGAGATCTAAAGCTGTCAGTGAACCTATTAAATTAAAATTAAGCTATTTAATCTTACATTTAAATTTAGTAGAGCTAAACACTTTTGTTTTTTCGACATATCTGTTAAAGTAACACGTTTAATGCCATTTAAAAAACCATGTAAGTAGTTGAAGACCACAATATGAATTATGGAATGACACGCAATGCTTATTAGTTTATATACATGAAAGGAAGGATAAACGTATGAAAGAGATAAAAAAGAAAGAGTATATGCTACAAAAGCAGCAACCGCAAGTACTCATAAAGATGATGCGGGAAAAGTTAGGGAACGAAAGAGACGAAAAGTTAACGACCAACTTCAGGAAAACATAAAGCTTTTCTGGCGATTAATGTTTCTCGAGAATGCTCGCTAACCTGTAGAATGAAAGGGTTGCTTTCAAAGAATGGTAAAATTCTAACAGAAGAACCACACGTTTTGCAGCGATGGGAGGAATTTCACAAGGAGATGTATGAATGTAATGTCGCTTCAGTTTTAAGTAACAGCGAAACGCTGAGTCTTTTATTATTATACAAATTTGCAGGTCTTTAATCTCCAAAGATAGTGCCAGACCCATCGTATCACAAAACACTTAAGTACTATCTACACAGCTTAACAATTTAAGTATAAAGTAAATTAGCTTCTATTGTAAAAGGATTAGCAAGTATAGTATGAAATTCATTAACATTTCTAAGATTTTAGCTTGCTTGCTTCGATATCACTTCGTGCACATTCCACTAAAATATAATGTACACCTTCTAATACTACTAGTCTACCACAAGTACTACAATTAGGTATTAGATATTTTTTCATTAAATATTAAAACTTATTAAATGGAATGTGTCCAGATAGAAGTTTAAGTGCCATCACGATAACATCTCTACGCACTCAGTGTCAGTCGGAAATTGCTAAGCTGTGAACTTCCTCGTTACCACCAGTCCTATGCGCCGGTGTGCATTCTCAGAGACACGCCAACACAAATAAAATGTATCTCCTCTTTGCTCAGAGGTGCATCGGGCCAAATACTGGAGAGCGCTTTTGCTGTCCGACAGAATAACCACATTTTTTGATTGAACATTATTAATAACGTATCATAGTGCCTCTGAGATTGCTAGAAGCGCGGCTGATATAATTGACACAATCAAATGTGTCAAGTATGTCAGCCGTTGTTTTAAACTTCTGCGTCAAATTGTTACTATGATCATAGAAGCTGCTCCTAAACTATTCATTGTTTTCGAACCGTGAGTATACAACTACTATCTCTGTTGATGTTACTCTTGCAACTATACAACTTTGTAGGATTTTTTTTAGCGAAACCACCCATGATACGTAAGGCACAATTCTGCACACAATCTAATTTTAATAATCAAATAAAAAACAACCGTACGTAACCCTTTACAACCTAAGAAAATAATTTTGTCAGACTTCATTAAAATTCACATGACCTTTTCATGGGTTAGGCACCGTATCATGTTAAAAATAAATAAAAAAATCCTGAATTCTCTGGTTTCTTGAAAACCTACCCTCACGAACGTTGGGCTTAGGAAATAGCTCGAACTATGAGTTTCGTCTAGTTTGGAGATATAGTTTAATATTAAATGAAAATCAAATGAATTAAAGAGTCTTTATTATTATCAGTCATTAAGAAAACAAAAAAAAATGTTCCTTACTCAGGTTATTTTTTTATCGTAAAGGACAAGGCAAACGAGCGTTCGGGTCACTTGATGGTAAGTGATTACCGCCGCCCACGACCCCGTGCTACACCAGAGGAGCTACTGACGCGCTAAAGGACGCGCTTTGAAGGTACCCATGTCATATCGAACTGGAAACACTGCCGCGGGTAGGCCATTCCACAGTTCCATGGCGCGTGGGAGGAAGTTCCTATGAAACCGCGAAATTTGTAAATTATTATTTGTATTTTATTACCTTACCAATTTAATTCTAGTATGATTACCATTATTAAGTGCTATAAAATCAGGAAAATTAAGTTAATATTATAATTTCCCAAAGTAAAGATCCATAATCAGCGCTTATATAGTCCGGCACACTTCAACTGTGCCATGATGGCGTCACCAGCAATAATATAATAGAAAGGTAGACAAAAGTTAATAGATAGGTATTAGATAAGTATATCAAAGTTGGAGGAATTTTGATGTATAATAAAGATAGTTTAAAAATGATATGCGATGGTTTAATGAGATGTTGATGTTAAGCGGTATCTACCAGTAGGTACAGGAAACAGCGGCAGCAGCAGGTAAGACACGTGGTCATGGATTTTTCGCCGTTGATATTTTTTCCAATGACGTAGAGGACTTCTTGATGTCGTCGTTCCTCACAGGGCTGCCAAATAAATGCGATTTACCTAGATTTTACCTAGATTTAATTTTTTTTTTATTATTTAACATTTACAAAGATTTCACAAAGGGACAAATGTGAAGAAACGTCACTTTCTTCTACTTTTTCTGTCTGTAACGATATTGTGTGATCGGTGACGGAACCCAAGAAAACTAAATATATATAATTATAAGGTTTCTTTTTTATTTTATTAAAAGTCATTATCTTAGCGCAGTGGCACGGCGGTTTTACTGTGAACGTGATAGTTGTGAGGTTGATTCCCAGTCGTGGGAAGAAGTTATTTTCTTTTCATTGCTCTGCTAAAAAAACACAGCAAGGCGTTAAGTTTCGCCATTCAGCAGGCAATGTCACGATAATTGAGACTTCTATTTTATATATATTTTATTCTCATAAAGCAGGTAAAATTGTGCGAAATGCAAAGTGTATTTATAATTGTAAAATAAAATAAAATTAAAATTGAATGGTTACAAAGTTACAAGCGCGTGGTAGCCCTGTCGGAGACGGGACAGTGGGTATTCTACGTGACCTCGGTCACAGCCAGCCGTATTACACCTACCACCTACGCATCGCTTTGATGTCTTCGTAGTGTTGATAGGGCGCTGTTGTGACTGAAATGGCTAAATCAAAAATTAATAATTATTTTTTTTTATTTTTAGCTTCACGCTATATCCCGCACGCAGCAGGGTAGGCAGAGAGAAACCTGTTAAGACTCTCCATTCCCCACTTTCTGCCGAATTCTGGAGGCATTGCGTGTTAAGTGGCAGAACTCAACGCCGCGCTTTGCCTCGACACCAGAGCGAAGAAATGAAAATATAAATTTAAGTAAATATTTCATCTCCTCGAGTGGGGATCGACCTCATAACCAGTCGGTTTTACAGTGCACAAAGTGTGTTTTTTTCTTTTTGTGCAGCGAAGTGTTCTGAATTTTATCTTTCTATATAGGAAAACTTTACCTAATCTTGATATTTCTTTTAAAAATTTCAATTTCCGGGGCTCGCAGATATAATGTAGTAAATCACCCTATAATGTAATGTAGTAAATTTCTCCATTTTCTGCAGAAATCACTGGATTACGTACCTACTTACTAAATGGTAAAAACAAATATTGCGCTTCTTTTGTCTGAATAAACCAAAGAAATAGAAAATTTTTGATATAAGTATTTTCTTGACAGTAACTTTTTTTTTATTTTAATTAATAACTATTACATATCACACACGTATTAGTGAACCGCAACGAAACGTCGTGAAAAATCTTGAATATATTACAAATTAGTTTCATCACATATTCTAGTTGCCTTGTAAAAAACCTCTGATAAACGAACGGACACACACATACTGACAATATTTAATATTTTATCTTATATCCCGATAATACCAGAAGAGAATTCGACCTCATGTACACAAGCTTATAATCATAATGTTAACCAATAAAAAGATCAGTTTCAATTAGCGCGAGACACAAAAATGTAAAACCAACAGTTTGTTGACTTATGAATTAGTGAAGCATTAGACCGACTAAACTAAGTACGTGGCAGGGCGGGAGGCCGGCGCCGCCCCCTGCGCCGCCCCCGCGCCGCCCCCGACGCCGCCCCCTGCGCACGCGCATCTACGCTTGTAATTAACTTTGTGGTTAACCTAAAGTAGCAGTCGATTAAAATACGAGTTAGGTAAGTTGTTTAGTAAGTTAGGTTCCGGTAGGTACTTGTCATCGATAATAATAGAATATCGGATGAGTTTCTCTTAAGATATTAAAATTATTGGTAGAAATTCGATGAATATTTTAAGTTTGTTATATTATTGTTATTTTTAAAGTAATTGCAAATTGAATAATAAAACAAAAACGTAAAATTGAAAAAAGAAAATAAATAATAATAAATAGAGGCCATAATTAGAACCTAACCAAGTTTTCATCAAACCAACTCTTGAAGTGTATACTTTCCAATAAAAAAAATATCGAAATGATTTGACGTGATATTGAGTTATTCATCCATTTATCGTGCACGTACTTAATGCAAATTTAAAACTTATGTGATTTTCTTCTGATTATTATTGTCAGAAATGGACCAAATTCAAATTGGACAACACAGGAAGCACTGCCTTTCAAATAAAAAAAGAAACATTAAAATCAGTTCACGCAGTCAAAAGTTCTAAGGTAACAAACATAAAAATAATACAGTCAAATTGATAACCTCCTTTTTTTTCAGAAGTCGGTTAAAATCTTCACAAATATGTAGGTATAATATTCTTCTCTATAAGGTAATATTCTCTGTAAGGTATAAGTTTCCTTTTTTTCGTTAATTTACTTTCAGTTTGTGTTCTTTGACAATATTATATTATTAGTTTTGTTTTTCGTAAAGATGATAGTAATCTCGTTGCATTTCGATATAATTTATATCGGCTTATCTTATTTTTCGCCTATCGTGACTGTTGTGTGACTGCTAACAGCCAGAGATTTTAGATCCAAAAAAATTTAAATGTTTTATGAACTACAAAAATTGATTGATACTAGAATGCAAGACAGACGCTTTTCAAAATTAGGCGGATATTGTGATACATATAAAGGTACCTAAGCATGGATGTGTTTCTTAACCGAGTTTGATTTCATTTTTGAAATAAAACATATTTAATTAATAATAAAATGATATGCGGTATGTAAAATTAAATTGTAACGTTGACTAAAGACAGCGACAAACTCAACAGTTTGTTGCTCTCTTGGCTCTTCTGCTAAGAAGAGCCAAGCAACAACGAGGCAAGGATTTTGAAGGTGAATGAGAAAATTTGTAGAATGTGTCGTTGTAAGGCACTGGGTGTTGGGTGTAGGTAGGCTACATAGTACTGACTCTACGTGCCGCTACGCTAGCGGTGACTTGCGGTTGACACTTGACAGCCTCGCTCTGAATAGAAAACATTTTTTTTTGCATAGTTTGCATTAAAAATTTTAAAATAGTTTGCATTAAAAATCAATTTATATATATTATAATTTTTATAATTAATTATAAAAATTGTAATATGTATAAATTGATTTATAATGCAAACAATTTTTTTTAAGGACTTACGTATGATGATAATATATTTTTTTAAATCTTTATAGGTACAAGCACATATTTATAATCTGTATAGATATTATACAGGTCGTTTTTCTGAGACAACTACTGTGACTCACTCACACTCACTGAATAAAGATCATCTTCCACAGTATTATACGGCTGTACGACTATACGGCAGATAAACTCACACTCATATAGTTACACAAAATATCTATTATTAAAATCAGTTCAGGCAATTTTGTTGTAACAAAAAAATATTAACCTATAAATTGGAGCGTATATTTGTACGTATGAATTACAGGCTTGAGCCTTCATTAAACTGTAGTTTTAAGAACCGTCGGCCAAATGTTACCTTATATGGGCTTGTATAACACATAGATAACTTATTAGTCATATAGGTATCCGTGTTATTACGAGGACAGGGAAGGGGAGAGAGGTCGACGACATCAACTATCACTGGAGATGCGCCCTTGAACCAAATGAAATGATCAGGCTCATATAGTAACTGTTAATTGTAATTTATTAGTTATCAGTCTTTTGGTCGATACCACAATTTTATGCTAATATACATTTGCTTTAGTAATGTTTGTAATTAATATTAATTTATTTGTGTATACTAAACTGTTTTATTTATTATATTAAGTGACGAGGTGTTCAGGATAGCATTATCGTCATTCGTGAACCTAGTTGTTGCAGATAAAATGCTAAAATATCTATAGTATAGCTTTCATAGGTAGGTCTCTATTGTTTCTATGTCAAAGGAACGCCGTTGATGAAATTGAAAAATTAGCAATAAGTGCATATTTTGTAAATATTCTCGCAACTCTACAACGGTAGAGTCATTCATTTGTCATTTTTTCCTATATATATGTGAATATAACAAAAAAATATGCAAGTATTGAAAATTAACGTAAATTAAAATAAAATTTATAATATTGTGGGCCTCGACAAATATTTTTCTCCAATATATAAATGTAGAGTGGAAATTTTAATTATTATGTAATAAATTAAATAAACAAAAAATGGATATTTTAAATAAAAGAAAATGTTAAAATTTAAAGCTTCTTTTACCTTTATTTACTTACGTACTAATTGAATAATAAATACTTAAGCTAGGAATGCACAGTATATCACTTGGCGCGACGGCTCCTGAGTCCGCAGGCGACGACGCCGGCTCACAACCATTTTAATAAATAAAAAAAATTCACTCCCAATAATTTAAATATCACTAATTGAGTTTAGGAACTAGAGCTGGTGAGTGTCACAGTGTCATAGGTGTCACAAGCGTTACAGGTGTCAGGGGTGTCACGTTGGGCTGTTGGGCACTGGAGGCGCGTGCGTGCTCTGCTCGATCATGCAGCTGCAGCCGACGGCCACCTCGTATATCTTGGTCTCTTTAGTAGATTTGTAGTAGACGAGCACGGAGTCGTGGATCTCCACACACGCCATCTGGTGGTCGGCGTGCACGTGCTGGCAGCACTCGTGGTGCGGGATGAGCTGCTCCTTGCACCAGCGGTTGGGCTCGGCGCCACAGCGCATCATCTTGATGCGCCGCGGGATGCGGTCCGGGTCCTCGTCCACCTCCAGGCGGATGGGGCACACTGTCTTGTTGATGGCCTCTGCCAGGTCCACGCTACGGATCATCTTGGGCCGGCCCACCACAGCGGTAGCCGTCAACACCACTGTCACAAAAGCGAACATTACAAATTTTTGGGCAGACATCTCGTTATAGTTAGTGAAGGTGTCTCGGAGTCTTGGTGTCTCGGTGACGTGAACTCACGATAAGAGTTAGATTGCGAATAGCAGGTGAGTTCTGTGGCGGCGGTATTTAAATGGAGGCTACGTTACCGTGCGCACCCGCGACGGCGCCCGACAGCGGCCGAAGGCGCGCAGGCGGGCGGGCGGGGGGCGCGCGGGCGCGGCGCGGGGGGCGCTCACTCTCGTGCCGCGCGCGCTCGTGGTCGGTTGTGTCAGTGGTCAGCGCTCGTGGCCGCGCTCGTAGGCGCGCTCGTAGCCGCGCGTAGACGCGTAGACGCCGCTCTCTACTTGTGACAAAATTGCGGATTTCAGGAGGAGGAGCGTGGTCAGTGCTGTATTGTAATGTGTGCTCAGTATCGTTGAGGACTGTGGACGAGGACATGTAGAGCGCCCGTGTGTGTCGGGACGGTGTTGTTACTGGCTTGTACAGGAGTGTATATCATTTATTTACGTATAAATAATTATTAATTTAATACTTATTATTCGTTATAAGTTTGGATGAATGTCTATTTTGGTATATATCGTATCGATCGTTTAGAGTAGTAAGTAATTTGTTGGTCGTTGTTAGTAATTGCAGGGTTTTACCTTCCAGCCAATGGTTGTAAAGCGATAAATACCCTGCAGGTGATTGGTTGGCGGCGCGCCAGTGCCGTCGTCTCGTCGCGGGCGCAGACTTATAATTTTCTCTATATTTTTCCATCTCACTCTAAAAGCTGTAATTATCATTAAATTATAAGAATCATTTCGGTCATCAGCTCAGACTATGTACAAAATCTTAGAGATTCATACATAAAATTTATATAGTGTTAATATAAAAATATTAAAAAAAACTACGATAAATTTCTGGTTTTGAGAGTATAAAGTTGAAAAATAAGTAAGGTAAAATTTAAAACATGTTTTTTGTATTTTTAAACATTTTTAAAGTGTTTTTCCACACTTAGGAAAGAAAAATACCGAAATATGGAAACCGACCAGACGCTCTGACCACTAAGCCATACATCCAGGAGGCGCGGGTTCGAGTCTCGCTACGTTCAAATTTTTGTACGTTTTCTAAATAAGTATGTTTTTTGTTATTGTGAAGTTATCAATTGTAAAGAAATTGTGTGCAAAAATGAGATGTTTTATGTTCTACAAAATAAGGTACTTACATAAAAAATATATATATTTTAGTGTTTTATGACACACATGGGAGTTGTTAACACAAGTAAGATGTTCTTATATAGATACAAAGTCATACATGTGCCCATCACGTTTTCAAAAAAAATCCTATACAATTGAAAAAATAAAATTAAAATAATTACTATTAATTTTACTATCAAAACAGCAATAAATCAAGTATCTATCTATGTATTTCATAGGCCGTCATAGCGCAGTGGCACGTCACTCATCTATCTGTAAACGCGGTGATTATGGGTTTTGTCTCCACTTGGAGTAATTAATCATTTCCATCCTCCCGTTCTGGTAAGTCGTAGTTCGACATTAATTTCCACCATTCAATACGCAACATCCCGAATTTAAGGGCAAAGTGAAAAACACTCCGTGCATTTTGACACTAGGGTCTTGTCACGGGATGAAGCATGAATATAAAATCTTTGTTTTTTATACCCATGCCATATCGAGGACTTGCCGAGTCACGGCACACGCGCACGGCACGGCACGGCACACGCGCCTACGGTGGTGCCGGAACGTCAAGAGCTTTCGTTTCGATGAATTCTGACTGTGCACTTGTAGCTAATATTATAATCTGAAGAGTTCCTTTGGTTGAATGCACTAATTATAGGACCTACTGATTCAATTTATAAAAAATTGTATCGAATAAAAACTAGATTAGAACAGAGTGTACCACACATAGCAGGGTGGGCAAAGAGCCCAGGGTAACTAGTGTAAGAATACGTCGTTCCCATAAGGACAGTTTGGTTTCCACGTCCCACGTGCCTCCTTATCAGAGTGAGGAAATGAAAATATTAAATATTTTATTTCCTCGAGTGGTAATGGAACCTACAACTTATTACTTTTGCATTACTCTATTTTTATTAGTCCATATACTTTGACTAAAAAAATATACTTACTAAACGTAAACTAATCATTTACTCTTGCCAGAAACAAAATAACAATTTTTCTGAGGTTATCGCGTTTGACTTCCCTTAGTTATACAGCGTGGTATACCGCATGCCTATAGATAATGAAGGCGAGCGGGCACGTGGACACGTGGGCACGTGGGCACTTGGGCACGTGAGCACGTGTGTCTACTGGCTATATGCTCGCTGTTAGCGATGATTCGGGAATACTCACATTTAAGAGTACTAGTTCCACGGGCCGCGAGAGGTGGACAGAGGTGGGGCTTGGTCTGATATTGTTTCGAATATGTAGAGAATGGTGAATGGAGAGATAGATATTTTTTATGATAACTTAAAAAATATTTGGATTTAGTAAATATTTAAAAAAATTAAGTACTTTAATACTTATTATTTTTGTAAGTTAGTTAATGTGTGTACATTTAGACTTATAAAACAACTTAGCTATAAGTATCATCATGAAATATCATTATCGATTTTATCCACATTAACCATGTTGTATGTATATAAAAAATATCCATGTACAAATAATCATTTACATATTTTGATCAAATTTTATAATAACACAAAATACATACATATATTATAAGTATTGTATTAATTTTTGTAAATGTTTGCAAGAATATTGTAATTGTAAATTTAATGATATTTTAATTTGGCCTCAATTACTTAACATTACTGCAAAATATGTACAAAAGAGAATAAGGAGATATTTGGCGTTACTTGGTATCGACAACGTGCTGTGTATTAGATGAGCGCTAAAAGTATTTTTTTATACTTATCTCTATAATTATTCAATGCTTGTGTACTTATTGAAATCTTGAAGGACGTGATGATATTTGGTTATGTAGATAGAAAGGAGTTACAATCAAGACAATCAAGTGAGGCACAGGCACTACTCTGAGGTCCACCCTTCACTCTCCGCGACGACCGCTTACGGGCACCCAGCACAGTGTCATGTGTCATGTCGTCCATTCAATCCAATCCATCCCAAAGTTGTTTAATGTCCATGCTATGTATGTGTCGCTGTGTTTGTTGTAAAAAATAAACATTTTTGTATATATTGTGTTCATTTTATCTGTTTATGTTTATTATTATTGTTATTTAATACGATTAGAAATGAAATTAACATATAAACATATATTCCATACAAATTCCATTCCTGACCTACGCAACTTAATATCACTTATATAACTACTTATACAGAATTATGATTGAATGTATGTTTATTTCCTGTGTGTGTCATTTATGTTTGTGTTTTGCTTATTATGTAAAATGTATGTGGTTTTTGTAAACAATTGTATTTGTGTAATTATATATTAATTAATTAATAAACTTTTATAATGCTAACATTTTCTTTTCTTTCAAATATTTTGATTTTTTAGATTTTATATCACTATTTCATATTAAAAATTTTCGTAACAATATTATGTGTACATGATTTATTTATTTAAATATCAAATTTAATTTTCCATTTACAAATATTTTAAATATTTTGATTATCATACTATATATTGGTCAAAATAAACAATTGATTTAACAAAAAATTGCATAGAACTGTTTTCTAGCCTAGAGGCTTTGGTAAATCGTTATAAATAAAGTATCAAAAATTCCCATCTATCCCTAGAGAGATAAAAGAGTTTAAGAGTTTTCTCGTTCACAATAACTTGTATCTATAAAAAAATAAATGCGACAAAAAATGTTCAGTATAAAATAATTTATACCAGACCTTAGTTTGACATTTGTTTTTTAGTAAATAATAAGATAAAAATAATTATTAGGTAATATCGTCAGCTGAAAAGTTAGGTTAGCTTATCGAGCGATGTTACAAATTAAAAAAATAATTAAAAGTTTCTACAAAGGTTCCCACATTTGTAATTCCTAATCATATAAAAAAATAAACTTACAAATAAAGGACTTAACCGTGGGGAACGGAGTGTCTAACACTAGTTTCCCTCTACCTAACCTACTGTGTGCGAGCCTAACCTACTGTAACTAAGTGTAGGAGGTCCTCCTCTCTCTCACATCGGTTACAGTTGGGATCGTCTCTTATTTTCATAATGAAGTTGAACTTGTTAAGTGGGATGTGGTATGTACGGGTTCAGAAGCAAATAGTTAAGTATTTTCTGTTGAGGTTTTTTTAGGCAAACCAAGGTTCGCGCGGTGGTTTGTGCCAGGAGCTCTTGTTTGTTTGTCGTTTTTTTATTTTTGGAAGATGGTCAGTATAGTGCGGTACGATGTCGAGAGGTATGCCGTTCTGTATAGCTTTCTGTAGAGCTTTGCGCCCACGTGTGAAGGAATCCATTGTACTCCAACCCCGTTACGTATCAATCCATAGATACATTTAATAATGAGGTAAGCTTCACCTTCACCCGTCGGTGTAAATTTTAATGTAGTCTGAAAACTGTGCGTCTATCATACCTTCCGAACGTTGCTTAAGATAGTGAATAGGTAGTTGAGCTTTAGGTTCATTAATAGTGTTCACTGCTTGCACGATAATATTATCCGAGGGTAATGTATGCATGTTAATATCAAAAGAATGCAAAAATTGGGGCAATATCTCAAATTTCGACATAGGTAAGTTGGAAAACCCTCAGAAACTCTCATGCAGAAGTGGAGTTTGGTTTTTGCGCCAATATGTTGAAAACGAGTTCAAAGTCTTGTCTAATGCTTCTAGTTGTTTTTTCAAATAGTCGGATGTTCTGAAAGAAAGTTTCTGATAGTATTTGTCACTTAGATACATTCTTCTAAGACTTTGATTTCCATTGCAAAAATTGGGGTGAATGGCATAATATTTTGAAACAAATATTTTTTTGAGTAGGTAGTGTAAAAATATATATTTTTTACATAGACGTCGCCGTGGCGCGGAGACAATAAGTTTGACTTTAAGCGCGATGATCGTGGGTTCGATTTCCATTCGGAGGAATTAACTATTTTCATTTCTTCGCTCTGGTGACAAGACAAAGTGCGATGTTGAGTTCCGCCGCTCAACACGCAATCTCTCGAAAGTAGAGCGGTGCGTGGGGAACGTAGTGTCTCAATACTCCCCTCCCTCTGCTTACTTTGCTATTTGGAGGATACAGAGTGAAGTTAAAATATAACACACAGGCCCTAATGACGCAGCGGTATAGCGTCTGACTGTACGCGCGGCGGTTGTGGGTTACATTTCGGGAGAACGAACTATTTTCCATTCCTCGTTGTGGCAATAAGATATATCGCGGCGCTGAGCTCATCCATCTAACAATAGAAATCGAATGTCTTAACCTTTTGTATTTTCTCTGTCCTGCTATATGCTAATATTTTTTTAATATAAAATAGATAGATCATATTGAGGAAGGCGGTGACACTTCTCGAATCACTAGACACTTTTTAACTTAGAGGAAAACCCATTTATTTACAATTTCCCACCTACACCAGCAACTCATTCAGTGACGCGCAACTAAATAATTCACAAATCTTTTTTATCAAGGTTTTAATATAAAAAACCAAAGTGATGTTATTGTTATAACATGAACTATTGAGGCCAGTCGTGGCGCAGTGACACAAGTGTGCGATTGAAAATTGTGTCTTTCATTTCCTCGCTCTGGTAACGAGGCAAAGCGTGGCGTTGAGTTCCGCAACGCAACCCGGGATGCCTCCAAAGTTCCTCGGAAAGTGGGGCTAGGCCCAATGTAAATTATAAATAGCTGGTAATTATAAAGTGCTGAATTTTCGGTTTTTGCTGATTTATTAAATCGATTAAAAGTATTTTTGACTGACTACCAACTTATAACTAATAAAGTTTAAGCAGGTACAACAATAAATATTTCTTATCAAAACCAAATTAAAAACAGACATTTTTTACTAAATTATAGAATTATTTCTTTTTAGAGTTTTTTTTCTCAAAAGCTAAAAGTGAAACCCTTATAGGATTACTTTGTTGTCCGCCTTTCTATATGTCAAGGCCATATATTTCGAGATCACGTGGATGTATCAAGCTGAGTTTAATATCAAAGGGTCTACGGTCTCTTAAGACGCAGAAAAAAATCAAGTGTCTAAGTCAACGCAATCAAAAGATGTATTTTGTATGAAATTCGCCGCAAAACTATCTACCTATAGGATTTAAATTTTTGGAAATTTTTACGAAGTAAGAATTTATAATAATGAGTACGAAAATTCACGCTTACGGGAAATTCTGGGCAGACTCGACGGGATCATTGTCACCCCCGGCATTTAAAATCGGTGTTAAGTAGTGGCTTTATGGCACTGCGTTTCGCATCAGGTAATGCCGCGCTCCGGCGCATCTTAAAGGCCGGCAACGCACCTGCAGCTCCTCTGGTCTTGCACGGGGTCGTGGGCGGCGGTGATCAATTATTATCAGGTCACCCGACCGTACGTTAAAAAAAAAATCGTCCGACCTCATTAAACAAAAATGGCGTTAACTATCGCGACGGTGGACGTTTCACGACTTTACCTGATGATATGGTTGCCATTTAACGTTAGGCGATAGCTCAAGTCAAAAAAATTAACGCGAGATGCGAAAGAGTCGAAGCAGCCACACTAGCCAGCCATTGCGATGAGCGCTTTTGATTATGTTAGAGAATATACTTTTCATCACAGGTAATGATTAGATTTACCTGTCATTATTGTGCCATTGGTGATAATAAGAACAAAAAACAAAATAATCAGAAAACAAGTTTAAACTTAATAAAACCGACAAAAGTAACAACAACAGTGGGTACTGTCTTATGAACAGATTGATATTTTTTACTCTCTTGTGGTTAATTAATGCCCCCCATATTTTTAAGTCTTTTAAGTTTGTTGAAAGTCAAAAGCTTGGTTATAGTCCACGGATGCAAATTATAAAATTATACTGTATTCATTACATTTTTGAATAATCTGTTTTATCGTGTGTTTTTGATCTATTGTTGTAAAATCGCTACGGAACCCTGCCTGTTCTTTAGATTAATTCTCACTTTGATTTTTTGCCAATCGGTCTAAGAGTATCTTTAAAAAAAATTTTATACATATTTGACATAAAGCTTATAGTCCTTTTTTCCTTTTTATATAGCTGCATTATAGTTGATGTTGTCCACTGATGAGGTATATATTTTGTGTGCAAAATTTTGTCGAATAACTTGGTGGTAGTATTTGTTTTTACTTCAGATGATCCTGTGAGGAGTTCATTAGTGATGCCGTCTTCACCTGATCTTTTTCCTTTTTTATGTGATAGCTTTTCTGAATTCTTTATTCTATCTGTCGTATAAACGGAATCTCTTCTTTGTTATCTTCATTTTAGAAAGCCAACTGAGTATGTTCGTATGTTGTTTCGTCGTTGCTGTCTAATTCACGGTAAGTCTGTCGCTATCTTTAATATTTCAGTCCATTCCATTAATATTGTCAATCCAGTGTGAGTTTTCTCTTAATTCCGCTACTGTTCTCTTGATTCCACCTGTTTTCCACCAAATGATTGGTAGGTTATTTTATTGATTTTTTGTTCTTTTTAGTTTATTCGTATTGGCAAGTTTATTTAGAAAAGTTCAATACGCTCTCTGGCAACGGCAAAGTCAGCGATAAATGTTAAGAGAACTGAGATTTTTATTTATTTTTGATTTCTTTATGTTCATTTATCCTTATTTTTTAATTTCTTTAACGATAAATCCGACTCCATATAGACCAGTATAATATAGTAAAATAAGTAGTCCTTATGTTTTTCAATTTTGTCATCATCTCTGCGCACTTCGCTTAGTCCAATAATATCCCAGTTCACCGATTTCAGTGCGTTTTCTAATTCTAATAATGATTCCTGAGATTTTAACGACCTTGTATTGAGGGTAGCTAAATTAAATCTACGTCTTTAACTTTGTTCGTCACAATTTTACTTCCTCAATATAATATTATTGTATCATTTTCAGACTCTTGGGGGCTGCAGTTTATCTAATCTGATCTCCAATACGGTTGGTCACCACGGGGAGATAGACCGCAGCCTCCTAAATTCACTTAAATAACATAAAATTAAAAAAACGGGGAAGCAGCTCGTGGCCCACAGTAATAAATAACAAAAAAAAACTATGAATATTACAAAACATGATCAGGTATATATATAGTTTCGAATAAAATATTTTATGTTAATCAGCACATGTGGGTTTCTCAGTGTCAACGGTCTGCTACTCTAGTCGATACGTCGACGTCACGTGACCTTCGCGTCAACCCGTTATTTTATATTCATAGAAAAATAAACCAATATCTGACGTAGTTGAGTTTTTAGTCTGGGTTTTATATTATTAGTTTATTTTGAGCTCCTGTTTGTTTTGCCTATTAATATCGCGTAATATGAAAAAAATTATCAAAGATACGCGTCGCCACAACAACTTCAAGGGCAAATATGTTTACTAAACATAATTTTAATATTACAATTGAAATTTGATTAACTTGATCGAAGATCTATATTATTAAAATTAAAAATTAAATTAGCTTCACGCTATATCCCGCACACAGCAGGGTAGGCAGAGGGAACCTAATGTTAAGACACTCCGTTCCCCCCTAAATTCTGGAGACATTGCGCGTTGAGTGGCAGAACTCAACGCCGCGCTTAACCTCGAAACCAGAGGGAAGAAAATGTAAATATAAATTTAAATAAATATTTCATCTCCTCGAGTGGGAATCGAACCCAGAACCAGTCGGTTTTGTAGTCACACCTCGTGCCGCTGCGCCACGACCGGCCTCAATCTATATTATTAAATGTGTTTATTTAAAACAATACATACATATAAATGAAAACTTTAACCTTAATATTTATTAAGAAATTTTCTAAATGGATCGTTTCCAAAGTACGATGAATACCCTTATTTATGTAGTACATATTTAATATACATAATAGGCATAATCGTGAATCCGTATAATTGAGGCCTGGATAAGAGTTTCTACTGTACTTAAATTTTGAACTTAAAACCTCAAGTTTTACCGTCATCGTGATCTAACTTACTTTGTGAAAAGCTTGTTTTTTATTTTTAAAATATTATTGCATAATAAGGAAAGAAAATATTTTTAGAAAACGTATAAAAATTTATACGTCTCGCGCTTGTTAAAGAGATGTGGTCTTAAATCCCGCTACGTTTAAATTCTTATATTAAGAAAATCTTAAAAAAAATTGTTTTGTTTTAATTTTTTTTGTCAACAAAAGTTATATATAACAAAATTTACTAATTGTTAAAGTCAAAATCATATAAAAAAAAAAAAAATGTTAGATCATCATCATCATCAAATAAACCTTTTGACGCCCCGTGTTTTACATAGGCCTCTTTTAGACAAATTTTCAACCGGTGTTTACTATTGTACTCCATGGAGTACAATAGTCCATAGAAACTCTCTATCTCCCTCATCATCATTATTTAAGACCTACAACGATACTACTGTTGTCAATTTTCAGTCTTGTCAGATGGCTTTACCCAACAGACAGATCTCTTACGGTAAAAAAAAAGTTAGGTATTTTGTCTATCTTAAAATATTTCATATGAACTCCAAACACGTCAAATTGATAAACTACCAACGCAACGCAACTGTACGCAAATAACATTATTTGGAAAGCTACAGAAGCGAACAAACAATGACTGTTAAGAATTATTAAAAAAAAATACAGTTTTATAATAAAAATACAAACATTTGATAATAGTTATCGTTATCTGAAGGACGTGTGAGCTGTATTTATAGGTGTTTAATGAGACGAGGCTGGGCGTGTCGTGACGCCGTCGCCGGTACCACCGAGCTCAGTGACCCGCTACTATATATTTTATATGGGAGTTTAAAAACCCAATTATTTAATTTGTTATAAAGTATAAATAGCGAGTAAAAATACTGTATGTATAAGTAATTAAAACTTCCAGAATTTATTATTACTTTTTATATCAGGTTTTTTATAAAATGGTTGTAATGTCTGTTCAATTGATATCTCTAAGTGTAGTACAACTGCGAAAATGTCGTACACCATGTTACTTACAAGTTTTCATGAAACCTTCTACATTCTACCTTCATTAATATTATAACAAGATTACAAGAACTGATAGCAATCGTAAAAGTACTTCTCAAAGCCTTTTACAACTTTCAAGGTAAGTAATCTTAAACATGATTCTTGATTACAGTCATAATATAGATTTATAATAGTCTAAGTTAATTAACATTCTTGCCATTTCAAACGTACTCAAACCTGCTACCCACTCGAGCTTCTTGGAAACCGTCCAAGTGCTGTGACAACTAAGCTATACGTTTTTCATTAAATCACTCACTCATTCAACACTTAGTTTTAGATTTAAACTACGGATTTTTCACACCTAACCGTTTGCTACTTAAGAAAATATATATTTTGTATAAAACAGAAAATTAAAGAAATCTATCTACTAAGATATAACATTGTAAAATTATGAATATTATATTTCTATTATTATTTTTTATACTAAATATATAAAAAGTAATTATAATAATTAGTAATGAGTAAGTATATATTTTTTACCATTTTAGGATATTTATAATCAGATTTGAATTGCACAGATGCAGTGCATACATTTAGAGAGTACTCGTGTAGGCGGTAGAGCGGTCATGTGATCCACGAATGTGAAAAATGTTTGCCTTTACAGCTTTATCTTGACGGCAACAATTAAAATATTTGATTTAGGTTATTTTAAATTTCATTATAATCATCAAAATGTGATAAGTTATCACTGTTACAAGTATTTATTTGTTAAATATAGATAATTGAAAATATTCGACTAGAAACAAATACTTAGAACTACTGAAATAGAAAAGGTAGAAAAGTGTCGAAGCCATCGCAGCGGCAGCAGGTAGTTTTGTAGTGTCTCAAAGTATTTTAAATATATATTTTAGATTTTGTTCGTCGTGACTTGTAATAAAGCTAGTTAATAGGAACTGAATGCATCCACATCCATTAAATATAAAGTAACATAAAGATACATTCTACATCCAAGACTAAATAATTTTGATAGATAAACATGTAGCAGAAAAAGTCAACGTCTACTGGTCTAGCACACTATGTGCGCGTGTGTTGCGCCCGCGCAGCGCGCGACTCGTTCAATAGAAGATTGAGTTAGGTCAATTATCGCATCAAGGAGACATATTAATTTGAAAGACATATTTTATGTAAATATTTGCATTAATAAAAATAATAATGTTATAATTTAATTATATAATACAGACAATGTATAGTTATAATACAGAAAATGGCATTTTTACTTATTTTTGTAATTTAAAAAAGTGTTACTTTAAATATATAAATTAAAAATAACTACTACTATATATATATATATATATATATATATATATATATATATATATATATATATATATATATATATATACATACATATATATATATATACATATATATATATATATATCCATATATTTGCTGTTTTTTTTATCTAAATCCTTATTATACTTATGTTTTTACACTGAATCTTGTTTGATTGTTCTTATGAAATAATGATATAACGTGCCGTGAGAGCATGACGCGGGCTTCGCTGTGTTTAACTAAATAAATGAATTCAAACGAGTGTCTTCCAGTACGTCGCTTCTTCGTGAGGGAATCGATGAACATGTTGATGTCTAACTTTTATTCTCTGGTTATTAAGATGTTTGTAAAGATTTTCCATATTTTTTTTATGTCGCCGCGTATTAAATATAGTGACAGACATGTGACAGGAACGAGAGAGAGAATAAAAATAAACTTGTTACACCAAGTTTTTACCTCTAAAAAGTTAATAAATCTTTTATGGATCTAAGTATACGTGTATATAATAAAATTCCGTAATGTATTCTAATTTTGCCACTACATGACTACAACAAATTTAAAGTATCTGTAAAATCAATACCAACAAGTAACACTGTTCAAGAATATTTACAGGATAAATATGTATGGAATTATTAATGTGTATTGAATGTGATGCAGATAGCTGCCAGCTTATGTAGTAATTAAAGTATACCATTGACATTGAAAAGAGCAACAGTTGCGGCTCTCAGCAGTACTGCCTTCGAACCGGTGGTAGGCTTTACCTACAGGTATGTTTATTCGACGATTCAAAAGTGCTTACAAAGGTCAATTTGATTAAAGAATATTTTGAATTTGAATTTAGACGACTTGGAAAGTAACTATTGATAATTTTTAGGAGACTACATATAATTTGTTTAAAATATGACATGGGCAGTAGAGCGTAGAGCAGCCCAGGTGGTGATCACTAGTTTCGTCTAAGAGCATTAATTACTGGACTATTGCATAACATACCCTACAATTCAAAATGGGTTTCCCATGACAATATGGAAAATTGCATAATTCCAACATTGAATCTGATTTCTTGACAACTCAACCCAAGTATGATTCAAAACGTAGTTTTTCTAAGCAACACCACGTCAATGTGACTAAGATTATGAAATATTATCTTAATAGTATTATGTGGAGCTTCCTGTCCGAAAAACCCAGCCACGTGTCGAGCACGCGCCACGAGCGCCGCCCGCGAAATCCGTCATTATTTTAAAATCAATATTATTAAAATAAAATTAAATCAGCTTCACGCTG